>JANHGN010018766.1:21999-41718 GCA_024605025.1 Megaceryle maxima | reverse complement strand
AGCTTTAAGAATGATATATAATTATATATATTATATAATTAATAATAAAATGGAATATATACAAACCAATATCAAATCCAACCTCCCTGTTGGCAATTACCTCACTGTCAACACTGATGCTGTGGGGCAGGCACTGGGGAAGCTCCAGGCTGGACTCAGCAGCAGATGGGAACCAGAATCAGGAGCTGGGCTCTGGAATTGGATTCAGGAACACATGGACTGGGATCAAAGGCAGGATGGATAGAGTCTTCCCCAGATTCCAAACACTGAAGAAGAGAGCTAGACCCGTGTGATCCATCAGCTTTATACTGAATATCACATATTCAGTGAGAAAAAAAGGTTTGCAAGGAATGGGGGGATTTGTACAATTTGAAACTGTACTAAGCTCTTTCAGTTTTGGAGTTAACTCAGTCCTCAACGTGGAATGGAATACTTCCTTGGTCAGCTCAGGGTCCCCTGTCCTGTCCCCTCCTTTCACTTCCTGCCCCCCCAGCATGGGGCACAAGCCCCAGCAGTGGCCTTGGTCTGCACCCCCCTGGGTACTGACTCTGCCCATGGGGTGTTCTCACTGCCAGCAGCAGCCACTGCCTGTGCCAGCAGCTGCTGCCTGCAGCCAGGGCAGTTAAAAGAGACTGATTTGAGAACTAAAATCACTGATTAGTTCCCTTTTAACTCAAACCAGGACAGGCTTTATGATTCACTCCAGTTCTTCTACTTGTTCTACAATTTTCAGAAAAACATGTCCATTGACTTTGACTTAAAGATTCAAATCTGGAAAGATAAATAGCTTCTAAAGCTCTGTTGAGAGTTTTCCTACAACCAGAAAGCATCTCCGAGACTTCTTGAATGATTTTTGGATCTGTGCTGTTCCATTCAGTTCACCATCTGTTTGAGCCCTGTTTTCTACCTGCACTGGATTTTCTTAGCAGCAAAGCAGAAAGTAAACATATCTTTTCCAGTCTATTTGCATAGTTCTTTGGGCTCATTTCTCTTCCATATGAGTCCACGTCCAAAACTTAAAAGAAAAACCTGTGTCAAGTGCCTAGTCACCCAAGGTTCCTTTCACAGTCAGAGGGAGTGAGACAGAGCTGGAGATCCTCATAGAGTGTCCTTACATGATTCTCTGCAGGTGATCTTCCACTAACTACAGACTGGGAAAGCTCTCTGATTGTTACCTTGTTTTTCCTCATTGCATTGACTTATGCACCTCTGTCTGAATTTAAATCTATACATTTTTCCATATCATTTCAAATGTATAGTACATTGTGGCACTGTTGATTTTTCCTAGGAAGATTTTCTCTGAACTGAAAATGTTACCTCTATCTTCTCTGTCTGAGCTGTGCTTCCCCTGTTGGCACTTTCAAACTCTTCCACGCTAACAGAATTCACCAACGTGATTTTGCAGTTTTCCATCTCCTGTGAACCACCACTGTGTTCTTAATTGTGAACTGCTCCAGGTGTCTTCATGCCTCGGGTATCTGTCCTTGCAGTGCTTGAGATGGTCCATCACCTCTAACAGGTGCAAACACTGCGTCTCAGGGACTTCAGCAGACAAAATTTCTTTTTTCCTGGAAAAAATTCCTTTGTCAATGGTGGGTTCTTAAACTTTTAGTAGCCTCTTTTGGAGTGCTTTGTTGTAGATGGTCTTATAATTTAGTCAGACATCCAGGGCTGAGTTAACTCCAAAACTGAAAGATCGCTTTGTACAACGTGAAATTGTACAAATTCCTCCAACTGTTGCAAGCCTTTTTTCTGAGTCTGTCTTAAAATTGTTCGCGTGCTTCATTTTTATGTGGAGAGAGAAGTACTCCTTGAATTTTGTACTGCACTTTCAGAGCTAGCCTCTCTGCTTGAGCTACTGAAAACCATTAAAACATTATGTAGCTCAAAACCACCTACTGTCAGAAACAAGGCTGCCTTCTGTCTTCCTCTGTGCTGCTGCCCATGACTTGTAGTTCGTTTTAAACTTCCTCCAGTTGTCCTCCACTTTTCCCAAGGGGTTTAACTCTGCTGGGGTCTTGAACAGCTCCTTTCTTCTATTCAGGGTGTAGCTCAGTTGATTTTATTCCTGTTGCAGTGTTTGGCTCGGCAGCCTCAGAGGAGAGGAGATGGCAGAGACCGACTCCACTTCATGAAGGCATTCTTAAAGTGCAGAAATATTTAAGCCATCCTTCTTTCCTAGCAGGTAATTTTCTCCCAACTATCACAGAAAAGAAAAAAAAAAAAACAAAAAACAACCAACAAACAAACAAAAAAAAAAACCCCAACTATCCTATGGGGGGAGTTTCCCACAAAGTGAGGGATAGCAAAAGACAGAACATAGAGAAGATGGGATGAGGATGCTTGTGGAGAACCCAGAACTGGCTGTGGCCTCCTGAGAAATGTCAGACTTGTTAGAAAGAGAATCAAACACAGGGGCTAATGAGATTAAATAACAAGCACTGCCACCCTTGTGATCTTCTTCTTTGTGCCTTCCCTGCTGCCTGGGCAATAAATATCCTTTGGGGCAGAAGAGAACACTTTCACCTCAAGGGAAAAGGCACCCTGAGCTGGAGGTGTTACTCTGTCGAGGTTTGTTGTGCTGTCCTGTAAGACCAGCAGCAGAGGAAATGGACATATCTCAGAAAGAAGAAAAGGTATCATTTTTAGCAAAAGCATACAAAAAGTCTACGACACTGTTCTCAGCTTCACCTTTTCATTCTTCTGAGAGTTCAGAAATCGCTTCGTTATCTATAGAATAACAACTCCACAACTGAAAAGTCTTCTGTTGTTGACATTTGATTTTCTACTATATTTTGTAGAACCAAAATATTTTGAAGATTTTGTCAATAAGAAAAAAATAAAAAAAGGAAGAGGCAAACAGAGATGGAAATACAGCCAACAGTCTAGCTAACTAGATCACTTAGCGGGGTTCTGAACTCTTCTTGCATCTGTTTCTCTTTGTATAAATAATTAAACATTCACTGCATTCAATAGGTGGAGATTAGCTACCTATGAGCTGCTGATAAAGGGGCTTGGCTGGGCTGCAAGAGACAGAAAATCCCCTTAATTATTTAAATCAGAGGCTTGATCTATCCATAAAACCCAACTGAATCTTGTATTTACAAGCATATGCTTGTCCTGTGATGAAGTTCACTCTTTGGTCTCCATAAACACCCTTCCCTGATGCCAAAAAAAACACTTTAAATGCATTACTTAGATGTTACACTTTGAAAGCACTTTTTTATTTCTGAATGTTTTAATGGCAAGACTCTTTATTGAAACATTTCTAACCAGTTGTGGAAAACTATGAGGTTTATGTAAAGTTTAGCTGTTGATAATGGACAAGTGTTTCATCAGAGAAACTTTTTTGCAATGTGTGTATTTTCTTTAAATTTAACTAAAGTTGCTCAATTTCGACAAAACCAGAAAATGAAAAAAATATTTTAGTAATACAGATTTCATTTAAAAAAATAAAATTAATCAAGACCTATGAAAAGAAATGTATTTAATTTTTCACTCAGAAATATTTCTTCCATTTTATTAACAAGCTTTACATCTATTATTCTGTTTATGAAGTATCCAGGGCAGTTCTTCATTTAGGACATGTAGCTGAGAGGTTACTAGTTTTTCTCCCCAACAGCAATAGAGCTTCTTCACCACCACAGTATTTCATTTGTGTGCTGTTGTCATAGGGTGGAAGTGCCACTACTTAAGCAAAGGTAAAAATGGAGTTAATAATCAGCCTCCTATAAATGGAGGAAACTTGTTTGAATAGAAGACAGTTTTTCAAAGGCCATGTAAAAGGACACTAGATTTGCTCGCAAAGAACTTGTATGTAAAATCACCACAGAGGGTCCAGTGTTTGTTCTTTGTTACCATGCAAGGCTGAGTTCATATGCAAACTCTGACCAGTGCACTTTGGATTCCAGGACTCACAGCACCCTGCTGTTGTTTTTGATGGGAAAGAAGTGATGAAACAAACTGAGCAATTCAGTCTCTGCTCCACCTCAACTTAAAACATAAGATGCTGTGAGTGTTGTTCTGTTGCACAGTGATCAATGTGCTTGTAGCTTTGAAGCTGTCTGTACATCATGTAGCAAAGATATCTTTGATTAATCCCCTCCTGGTTAGTTTAAGTGATAGAAAGCCCCCTGAGGACTTAGACTTGCTCTCCTTCTTTGCAGAGATCAGAGACAAATAGTTTCTTCCTGTGTTATTCTTGTCTTGTGTAAAGAGGATTTGTACAAGGAAGTCCCAGGTGTAAACAGTATTGAAAACTGGTTCTAAAGGATTAAAGCTTCTCTAACGATCTGACCCAGGCAGTGTGTCTCCTAGCAGCCTGCACTGATGTACTGAGGTTTGGGCTTCAAGTAATGAGACAATGCACGAGGAATAATGTTTTGAGAGGATGCGAAAGACAGAAGCCTTGCCCGTAGTTTATATTTATTAGAATAAATATTAGTGGTTGTCCCTCCTGCTTAAAGGGAGATAATTTTGCCCAGTAAGTGATGCACACAAAAGCACACTAGCGTAGCTCCTGCTCTTTTGCCTCTTTCTAGGCTTTGAGAATAAAAGCAGGTGAGTGCTAGGGAAGCAGGGTGAGGATGAGATCCTACAGCTCCACTGAATTCTCAGACTGCTCCTGTACTGTTCCTTTAAGAATGAAAGGGATACAGTTTTTTCCTTTATCAGAGTGTTGCTCAATGTCACTTTCAGTTCAATAAACAGAGATGTCTGTGTGGCCGTCTCAAAAATCTCTACAGCTCACTGACTTCTCAACAACTTTATCCAAGTAGAATTTGTCTTCTTTTTAGACACTGCCAAAAAGACCAACCTCAAGTAGAACTACGGTAAGGAGTTCGTGCTTAGTGCATCTTTCAAATTCATTGCCTTTCTCTTACCAAATGTGCATTTATTAGTTTTCCTTTTATCTAAGAGCCCAAGGAAAAGCTGGAACAGTTCCATTTAATGGGCAGAATTGTTGTCTAAACATCCTGCCCAATATTTATTTTTGGAAATACAGGAGCCAGTGGAGTCATTGAACTCTAAGGTCACATTTGCTTAGAGCAAAATCTCTGTGTTAAAATTTCAGTCTTCCTATAGTTCGTTTCTTGCAGCAGGGAGACTACAGAGGAAAGAGATGTAGACTGAACACCAAAACAACACTTGAAAGAATTCTTGTTCTTCCACGGAACAACTCAGGAAGATGAAATGAAAGAAGTAAAACAGTTCATGCTTTTTTTTGTATAAATTTTGAATCTGAAAAAAACTTATATATGCACACTGAGATCAAATTAAGATGACCTGGACAAACTCAATTCTTTTTATTTTCCCCAGAGCTTCCTATATCTTGACTGGTCAATTTGTTTGGTTTTTATTGGTACTTATTTGTTGATGTGTGAATGGGAAGATTCTTCTTACTTTTAATAAAAAAAAACCCAAAAACAAACACCTCAATGCATGTAATATTGATGATGATATGGATTGATATGGTGTAGTTTTTAAATTTATCACCATATAAGTCAGTGGAGGAATAGATAACACTCGTTATCTTCTTAATGGCCTACCTCTCTAGTCTGGGTTAGTCTGAGAATTACAGCCAGAAATACAGACACTTGGGTATGCATCTGCCCCAGCTCCTAGGAGTGTGGCCTCTGGCTATGTGCCTCTCCTGGCATCATTTTTTTTCCCATCTCCATGACACTTCACCTGTGCTACCCTCACCCCTCCCAATGTCTCTCTGTTCTTGCGTTGTCTTACCTTTTCACTGCCCTCCACCTCAGTTCATTGCTCAAATGACACCAGCTCTCACACGGTCATCCTATTTGAACACAATCTAACAAGCATAAATTCTCAGAGCTAGGACTGAGAGAAGGTAATTCCACCTTTTTACCCTCCCCATTTAGCATAAGCCAGTCAAATGTCCTGCCAGACTTACAGCAGTTCTGATTGCAGTCTGTCCATGGATCATTTCAGAGTCTCCAGCACTCGCACTCCTTGTCCAGGTTTGTACCCTCATCTCACCAAGTGTCTTTCCCATGGACCCGCTGTTGTTTCCTGACTCTTTTCCCAGCCCATTCACATCTCTTGTTCTCCCTGCTGACCACATTTTCTCTACTTGCCCCCTCTGCCCTGCTTTCCCTGCTGGCTGGGTGCAAGAGCTGCTGTTGGCTGGCTGCTGCTGAGATTCTGCAGCAGGGTCTCCCAGGTTCCTACCCAGCCATGGGCAGCAAGATTGGTCCAGCAATCAGAGGTGGCTGCAGTTTATTTAAATAGATAGTTGTGAAAAACAAGTTCTTTGGCAGATGCAGAGGTGAAACCAACCAGACTAAACAGGATCTTCAGTTAATAAAAACCAGCATAGTTCTATTATTTTCAATTTCCAAACTCCCCATCCTTGTGTATGAAATGAGAACATTGCCAACACAGCCCCCGTTTCACCAGGGCCCTTAAGCAAATATTAATCATCTGTATTTATTCAACAAAGTATTCAGCAGATGTTTTACTTCAATTCTCACAGAGGTCAGCATATAAGAGCATGTTTAAATGCTTACCATAATAAAATTAGGATGAAGCATCTGGGCCTAAGCAGCCTGCTGCACAAAAAGAAATCTGAGGAGATAAAAAATATCAGTCATTCTTCTTTGACACAACGTAACCGAATATCAGCATATCAGACACATCTCATTTTGGTATGCTTTTATAAATTTGATGCTGTCAAATTTGATGTAAATATATTTTGTTGAATACATTTCTTGGTCAGCTGAAACAAAAGATTTCAGTTACCGTCTCATCTGTACCTTCCACTCTCTTTGGCCACATTTAATATATGATCAAGGAAGAGAAAACCAAGAACACAGAAGCCCTCGATCACAGATCCCCCAGTTAGGGCTGAAATAATTCCCTGAAGGTGATGTGTTATCCTTTCTTCCCATTTTACATGGCAATCCTCAGAAGCACGTCAGATGGGTGACCTCTCTCATCCATTCCTTGTCCTCAAACATTAATTAGTTTATGCTTTGTGAGTGACTCCTGCTGACTAGTATCCCTGAAGTTAATCATGTCACTAGGGACAGTTGTCTTAGATTCTATGTAATAGCACTAATGATAAAAGGAGATGTAAGGGTATTTGGCTACAGAATTGAGTTGTTTCGGGAGGTTACAGAAGAACAAGGTAAGTTTACAGATGTTACTGGTGGGAGAAACAAGTCAAATGTGAACTGGCTTTGTGTTGCTCACCAGTTCATTTGGTTTTCTTCACTCTCCTTTCCTCCACCCATGGCAATATTCTATGGCCATGGTGTTAGTCCTCATCAGGGGGTAAGGAGAAAAGCTTTAGTGCAAATTTCTGCAGAAAAGCTTAGTTCAAGGAAGAAGGAATGTAGGAGGACAGGTTACTTGAGATGATATTTTATAGGAATAGAGGAATATATCTCTCTTTATTGCATTTATCCTTTGGCTGTGCCATCACCTCGCTATGGGAGTGATCTGTATCCTACCCCTACAATGTGATGGTATACCCTGAACAGCTCCTGAAGATGAGTTTTTGCACTTGGATTTTATTTTGGAATTGAGAATTTTGGCATTTACAGTGTTGGCTTCCATTGCCCTGACCCTGAAAGGCAGCGTGAGGTCAACTTTTGGCCAAAAGCTACATTTTGGGCTGGTGAAACCATGGGCAGCTCTTATAAAGTTAGCATCGGTCGTTCGTTCTGACAGCAAAGCACGATGTGTGTACCTGCAATAGGGCTCTGATCTTCACCTAGGGGCAGTGGTACAGCTATAGAAAACTGATAGTTTGAAACTTGACCTATGACACTCTTTGTGTTCCTTTCACTTTGTGTTTACACCAGGACGCTGAAAAACCACCACCATTAGAAAGCAAAATCATTAACCACGGGCTTGAATATAGGAATGACATGAATTACCAAGTGTCCAGTGGGTCTTAAATTACACAGGGTGATGTTTCTAGTTAAGTAAAAAGAGGGGGGAATTAACTAATGTAGAAGCTGAAATTATATCTCAAAGTAGTGGATGATTCTGTCGTATTTCAGATGACATAGGATAGGGGTAGGATAGGATATCTGCATTTTATAAGTTATATAACATGCCATTGGAAGCACAGAAGTGCCAGAAAATGTGCCCTGACTATGAAACTGATTGCCAAGGAGGATAAAGGTACGTGATGAAACCAGAATAATTCTGACCCTCGTAGCACACCTCCTGCAGTACGTGTGGGTAACAGAGCAGCTGCTTCAATAGCTAACACTCCCCATGAGCGACAGCAGCGAGGCTTATGCCAATGTCAATCATTTCTCCTGATGCTAAAGCAATCCTCCTGATGCTGGATTTTAAGTGCCAGAGAGTTAACCTCACTTCTGCTGCCCTATCAAGTATGGGAAACCAACACGTCTTCATTTGCAAAATGCCAGTGGCACAATCCCAGCCCAGCAGAGACCTGTTCAGAGCACTGCAGCCAGAGCTCAGCTGCGAGACTGCAAACTTCTCCAAAGTTCCAATCATTCGACATGTGAAATGACAGCATTTCATCCGTATGTTCTCATCACACACATTTCAAAGGGGCAGTTAAGCAATTTGAATCGGGGATGGTACTGATCACATAATTATACCTAAATATTTTCTGAATATGTGCAGTGAAAATGTAATTTCTGTCTAGGAGATTGGTTGGCTTAGCACTTCCTCCAGCAAGCGTGTTTGAATTCAGAGCAGACTGAATTTCTTGGAAACTGCCGTGCTTCAATGTGCTGTTATTTAATTGAAGTAAAATACATCAAAAACTTCACTCCAACAAAACTGCCATCACAGCTAGGAGTTGTACATGCACTTTTTGTCTGTGTTAACGAGGAGAGAAAGGATTTTCCATCCTTTCTGTGATACAAAGGTCATGCAAATTATGTTCCTTAAGGCAGGATGCCTTGAGAAACCCAGCACTACCACTATTCTGCTGCATGAATTTAGTAGATAGAAGATTCATGATAAAATGGGAGTCAATCTGCTAGCCACCGTTAAAGTAATTATTTGGTTTTCTATCTATTTTTTCAACCAATTTAATTTTCCTTAGTAATTTTGTCACTATCTACGTAGAATCTAGTGAAATGATGGCTTTGAGATAGCAGCCCGGGTACTACATGAAGTTTTTTTTTTCTTTGCAAAGTGTTACAGCCTAAGTAATTCTAGCAAAGAACAATTTTTGCATCCACTTGGAAGGACCCTCTAGTATTTTGTACATTTGTTCCTTAATTTGATTTATAAAATTTTCCTTGTAGAAAAGTGTTGTCTTCTGGATTTGACTTTCCTGTTCCTTTGCTTTTCTATTTTTCTTGTTTCCTTTCCTGTTAGTGGTGAAAGCCCATCCCTTCCACTTCTATTCTCTTTAGAGCTTACATTCTCTGTGTGCAGGCATCTGCAGAAGCCATGTGGTTGGCAGGAAAAGAATGATGGTTGAAGATTAGCAGGGCAGTGCCATAAAGATGCACTTTGACTCTAAAGTTCTAGTTCTAAAGTTGTGGAACAATCAAGTATTATCTGCAACAGTCAGGAACCTACATTAGATGTAAAAAAACCACTTTACCATCTTGTTTAAATACTTGGGAAACAAAATCACAGAATCACAGAATGGTAGGGGCTGGAAGGAACCTTGAAAGATCATTGAGTCCAATGCCCCTGCCAGAGCAGGATCATCTAGATCAGGTCACACAGGAACAGATCCAGGTGGGGTTTGAATGTCTCCAGAGAAGGAGACTCCACAACCTCCTTGGGCAGTCTGTTTCATTTCCATCACCCTCATCATGAAAAAGTTTCTCCTTATGTTTACACCCTTAGCTATTTTACAGTGTAAATCTCAATCCAATAGTCCCTGCCCAATACTGGATCTGGATTTTATTGTTGCATTATATCATCATTAAAACCCTTGCAAAGGGAATGCAAAGAATAGCAATGCAGGCTTGCATTCCACAAGCAAGACAGTGCAGAGTCTGCTCCAGAGTGATGGCTGATGTTTCAGTGAGACTATCATCATGGAAGACTAAACAGAGACCTGTTGGAATATTCAGTTACATTTATTCTTTGTTAACACAACTTTGGCTGGTGTTTTTCTGGATATTTATTAACCATGCAATGTTTATTAACACTAAATTCATGCAATGTGAGAGTCATAACCTGAAATTCTTAACATGTAGTCCATGAGCCAGATCTGGCCCACAAACTTCCTCTAGTCCCAGGAAAAGCTGTATAGTCAGTTAGACTGAGTACACTGATGCTAAGGGGATATAAAATGTTGCATGGGAGTGCAGGTTGCATATAGAGAGGCCCAGGTCAGGGCTGGCTTTGTTTATTAGACCACATACAACACATAACAAATATGGATTAAGCTGATCCTGCCTAGAATAGCTGACTCAGGAGAAAAACACACTAAGGTTAGTCCTGGTCAAGTATTAGAAGTTGAGACTTTTAATTCCTTTTTGCTCATCACTCTTCTGTTTCTTTATTATAATGATGCTCTATTAAAAGTATATGGGTACTGCAAAACAATTATTCCTACTGTAGGTAATGACATTTAGAAATGGTGTAAGGCCAAAACACTCATTTAGCAAATTTTAGCAAACTTTTTGAAGGTGATCGTTTGAGGGTGAATTAGATCGTAGGGTTTATTGTCGTGATCCCATTAACAGATGAAAGAAAGAAACCTTAGAAATCTGAAATTCATTGCCAGAATGTAATTGCTTATGCCATCAAATAGGAAATGTTTGGGGTGTGATGCTGGTCGAGGGTGTTTTCAACAGTGCTGTCCTGACACCATCCTGCTACCTTTATCAAAAGCTGCCCTGTCCTCACTGGACTTGGCCAAACCCATGTTCATGCAACAAAATGAAGATGCGCTGGGCAAGCAGAACCATATTTGATCCTCATACTTGATCCTCAGCCCAATTTTCAAGCTTCCAGGTTACATCAGCTTCCATCTATATGACAGCACATACATTTCTAGTCATTGTATTAGAGGGAGCAGTGCACTTAAAACCTAAGAGCTACATAAATGACAGACTTGTAAAAGACAAGCTTTACTGGTGCAGTCTTCATACCATAGTCCAAGCAGTTGTTGCACATGTGTCCAAATATTATCTACTATATCTCTGTAAATATCTGTTAATTCCACTGATGTGCGTGGAAGTACAGATCTTCCTCAGCCTGCTCAGATAGGGCTCACTGAATGCATTGACTTTTTTCCTGTGAATTCACAAACCTGGTTCTGATACAGTCCATGGGATGTTAAGCCATGTTCTCAATACGTATGCACTCTACCTCAGCAGTGTATTCAGTCTGTTCTTTGGGTTTGATCAGGAGTTCTCCACCCTTGATCTTTCAAAACCCAAACTGAGTAACATTTCAGCGAAATGTGTGTGAAAAGGAAAAGCTAATGGGTAGAGCTCTGATATCCTGGAATTGGAAAACACTGTTGGGCAGAAATAGGGTGGCTTTTGAGATGGCTTTTATCTTATTCAACTTCAGCTGTGTAAAGGCTAAGCTTCTTCATTATCCGTGGTGAGAACTGGCAATGGACAACTACCCTAAGACAGATATCCCTGAAGTTTTCTGTCTCTCTCTCTGTTGGCTATTTGGGAAGCCTGTGAACAGCCTTGGCCCAGACACCAATTTTTTTTTTTTATGTCTAAAGCTGAGAGAAATTAATTCTATCCATGGCAATCATAATAATTGTCAGAATAATCTTTAGTTATTACAGTAAGTCCTTCAGCACAGGGAAGATCATAGTGGATCAGTTTTATTGTGTTTGATTAATTGTCTGTTCTTCAGTGTTATGCCCTATCTAGAGCACTGAGTAATCTCTAGAAATGTAAATCAATGTAAAACTTCAAATGTACCTCTGTGTTAAAAGAAACCCTAGTATTTCAAATTCCCTGTGCTTTGTAAGAGGTAGGATACTTGTGCCCTTGAAAAGTAAACCGGTTCTGCAAGGGCACTGTACTGACTCAGATAGGAATGTCCAGAAAACAGAGTGGCACTAGGTAACTAAAAGGATTACATAGAAAATTAGACTTAAAAGACACATGCTACTAATAACAACTTACAGCATGAGTTCTGCATTTGCAAGTAAGCCCCATCTACAAATATCTTTCATAGAACATCATTCATAGTGTCATGACAAAGTAATTCCCACCTTAAGCTAAGAGAGGAACAGTCCCTTGGGACATTAGGGGCTGTTTCATCTGCGTGTTTTCTGGGGTTTGAATTTTAATGGAAAAATGTATTTACTCTTCCTTCCTATCAGAATAAGAAAGGCAGGAAGGGTTTGTGTCTTCTTAAATAAATACTTGTTCCTGATTAAAAAAAAAAAAAAAGAAGAAGAATGTGTTCAAGATCAACAAGCTTGAAGAATAGGAATGCTGGCCCTTCTGTATATTTGTGTTAGACCCATGGAAGGGTTACAGTGTAGAAACCTGTGGATTTGCCACAAAACAGTTTAGCTACCAGCAGTGTCCTTTTTACAGCTCCCCATGCATTTATTGCTGTGTCAAGAAGGCAGAGGTCAGGAAAGACAATATGAAGTGTATTGCTAAGAGTTTACTCTCTCAGAAAACAGGAACACATTGGAGGTCAAATCTTATTTGCTTCACTTACATTGGTCCTGAATCAACAATGTGCTTCAGCACATTTCTAGCTTTAAGTGTGTAATATCTGCCCTAGGATATATTCATCCCCAGACTGTGACCAATGTCCTGTCACAACCATATTAACATACACAACCTTACTCCATCCTCAAGTTTCCTTGGGAGAGAGAGAGCTGCTCCACACTCCAGGAGGTCTGTAATTCAGGTGTTCAGAGAACCTCCACAGTAGAACACACTGCCCATACCTGTCACACGGGATAGAGATGCCCAGTTTGAGTTAGGACGCTGCAAACTGGGTTACAATTAAACATATGCTAAAAGAACTTGAAAAATCAAGGCCACTTGATCCTGTCCCTCACAAAAAAAAAAAAAAAAGTGTCATCTTCTGAGGGATTCTACTTATGAAAAAGCTAATGAGACTCATGCTTTTTACATATAATATAGCTTAATCTAAATTGAAGAGATCCTAAAGGAACTATCCTATTTCCTACTGGTTTAGACTCGGTCTATGTGTTATGACAGCAAAGATAGTCTTTAAAATGACAAGCACCTTGAGGCAAAGGCTGCTACTAAGCCTTCCTCCTCATTTACAGGATTTATTAAAATAATATAAAAAAGGAAATAATAGTAACCATCATTTTAGCAAGGTGACCTTCACAGAAGGACATTTCAAAAAAGAAACTGCAGTACTTCTCACATAATGCATAACGGGTACAGTCCACAGACATGTAGCTCTGAACAGACAGCACTTAGAGCTTTCAGCGTGTTGGTGAAAAAAGTAGGTATGTTAATTGCATAATTGCAGCTTTATATATGGTATTTATGTTTGATGAATTTATAATTTACTGTTACAGTATGTTGTAAGGGATTAGTATCCACTTCTCAGTCTAGGAACAGCCCTGTATACATTACACTGAAACTCACTTAAAGCAGAATAATCACACTAGTAGAATAAAGGTACTGTTCACAGGGCAGTCCTTTCAAGTAAAAGAACATCTGAGGCATCAGCAAGGACAGAAAGACCTTGAAAGGGGCATCTGTCCAGTATTAGCCAACAAGATGTATCTGGAGATCTTCTATGCTTCTACTGAAAGTGAAATTTAGCGTAATCTTCATCAATAAGGAAAAACCAGATAATATAACAGCCTTTCCCTTTGCATTGCTGAGCACCAGGGGCAACTAACTCCTTGCAGTTTCATAGTCCATCTGAATAGTAGAGTGTGAATGGTCAGTTAAGTTGATAAGGATACAGGGCATCAGTACCCGTACTCCAAGCTGATATATAAACCACTGTCTAATGAATGCCTGATAGGAATACCTGAATGGAATTAACTCTTACCCTGTTCAAAATGAGAGTTTTTAGAACTCTCCATCTAGGTTATTGGCAGCAAACTGTCAATTAACAACACTTGCCTTTCCTTCTAGCAAAGCTTAAAATGTAAACAATGCAGAAAGGGGGATGAGGCAGAATACCAGGGTGAAGTAGCTTACATTTGTTATCAGAAACAATAATACCTAGTGTATACTGGATTCTTACTGATTGTACCTAAACCAGCGAAGCTCAAAAGCACGTGGTTCATTTAGAAGAGGTAAGTTCAGCACTTGGAATATCCCAGCAATAAATCCCACAATTTTTGCCTCAGTCTGGCCTCTCCATAGAGCCTTCCAACATCATGCAAACACTGTGCAGGACTAAGGGTTGAGGTAATTCTGTCCTTTCCTACTCTAGTGGATGGGTAGAAACAAGCAGTGCTAGGGTGCTATTCATCATATCCTGAAATAAACGTCCAAACTAGGTCAGCTGCATCACACTCCAGAAGTGCTTCTTTGCCTCCATTGACAAGAAAGATAGCCTAAGGTTAGATCTAGAGTGCACACTGCAGACATTTTGATTGAAATTAGTTGGAGCTTCGAAGAGAGATTGCCAAACAGCGCTGATGTTTGTGTCCTGCTCTCTTTGGCTACATCTACACTGGTTTTAGTCAAGACAGCAAAGAACCAGCAATTCACAGCCCAAGTACTGTGAACCAGCCCACAGCTATACTGCTGAGGTTTAGGGGACACAAGGAGTACAAGTGACACAGTGCATGAAGATCACAGAAAGAGTCAACAGGATTATAAGGAGAACATCAACAGAGTATTCAGGATCTAGCCCACAGCCCGTTTGTGGCCTGTGTGTGGGATTTACAACAGAGATGACATTTGGTTTGCATCAGAGCAGAGCCCAGGTAAGAACAAGGGCTATATTTCTCTCTATATTTCTGAATATAAGGTATTTCTGTATTTTAGAAAACAGGACTTTGATCATACCTCAGTGAATTATGAGCAGGCACTGTAAGCAGTAACATCACCACTATGGAAAGGTGCCCTAGAGGGCAAGATGACTTGTCACATGTCAATGGTACTGCCTGTTGATGTGGCTGTTGCTTACCACGAGAGGTAAAATCGTCTGTATCCAGATGTGTGGAGACAGAGGTTTATTGATCTGTATATGCCTTGCTGGTTTATGAACATGTATTGGGAGAGATCGCGTGTGTGACAATCACTTTGGTTTTCCTTACATATATATATTCAAAGCAGGCACCATCTGTTGGTTTTGATACCACACGTATGGTTTTATGAATTTCCCTTTTTAGCAACAGCAGGGAGGTAGAGAACACATCTCCTAGAAATTCGTGCATATAAATGGAAATATTTTTTGTTTATTTCAGATGGTACTTCAGCTCTGATGTGTAGTCCAGGGATGTAGCACATGAGAAAAAACAATCCTGTGGATATAAGGCATGGCATTCTGTTATCTATGGGATCATGATTTTCTCCACTGAAAACACTGAGTGTCTTCATGATGCACCAAAATATATCATCTGTGCAGAATGTGTAAGTTGTGCAGAGTAACTTGAAGAGACCAGATACTAGACTTAGTCACAGAGTTATTTCCACATCTAAATTCTATTATTAAATCAAATTGCAGCAACAGTTCAAAGTTCAGCCATACCAAGGTAGGAAGGTAAGTGGGAAAAAAAAAAAAACAACCCAGTAATGAAAGGAAATACACTTGCAAAGTGCAAAAGACACAAAGCATTGATCAAGAAAATAATGACTGAATGGCAGCTGAAAGCCCTTTGCTAGGGTACCTCACAGTGGCTTATGCAGGCAGATGAAATTCCTCTGTGCACACAGAGATGGCAGATGCAAAGTAAATGTGAATAAATTATTCCAGCAGTGCAACATGACCACAAGCAAAACACTTCTGTATCTGGTCACTGTATTTTAAAAGGAAAATGACATAAATGAGGACTGAGAAGAGGACAAGCAGAACAGAGGTTCAAAACTTCCTTTGGCAGCTCAAAAAGGTTAGAGAAATTTCTAGGGAGGCTTTTCAGAGACAGCAAAGTGCACTGGGAGTAAGAAAAACAAACCTTTCATGAAATTAGTGTTTGAGTGGATACTGCAGTCAAACCAACAGTGAAAGTATCACCTGCAGTATTAAAAGTGGTCTGAAGATTTCTTTTTTTAATTTTTCTAAGTAGAGAGAACTTAATTCCTTCCACACCTTCCTAGAAGGTGCTTCTCCAGCTCTTGCATACACAGAACTCTTCTTAACAAAGGCAAATAGCCGGAGATTCAAAAAACAACCACCAAAATCTTTGTCATTAGAATTCAAAGTTAGTCTAGACTACTGATGTTAAGCCATCCCTACTTACATGACTGGCAGCTCCACAGAGACAGTAAAACATGCTTGACAGCCATGGGATAGCACGCCCATAGCATGTGCCCACAGCACATATCCATAGCACACACCCTAAACAAGCTTGAAACTTGCAGCTCAGGTTTACAGCAAAATACGTTAAATGCTCCTCCAGCAAATGCCCACAGTGGGGCAAAGTGGTGCTGATAACCCACCAAAAGGCTGAAGTGCATGCCTGTACACCTTTGATGACAGTCAAGTTCCACAGGCATCTAAGTGAAGTGTTAGCTCATGAGCTGAGACAAAATGACTTCTTACAGTGGTCTTTAATATCTCTTTTGTGCTTAAAAATCAGTTATTTTGTGGTCTTCCTCCTATTTTAGTCCTACATCAGATGCACTTATTCTTTCTAAAGCATCATATGTCTGTACTAGAGTCAGTGGATAAATTTACCTGAACTAGGGTAAATTAAATGAGTAAGTGCTGTCTGGGAGCTATTACCAAGGAAAGGTAGGATTTACAGTGTAGAAGTTACTTCAGAGGCAATGATATGTTGAGGACAGATGACAAATTCCAGCTCCCTTAAATTCAAGGACTGAAAGATTAAATAATTTCCTTTGGGTTAAGATCCAAAAGGTTCCTGAAGGCCCAAAGATTACAGATATATGGGGGGGGGTGGGGGGGGGTGGAGAATGAGAAGAAAAATAAAATAAAACAAATAAAATATAAAATATAAAATAAAGAAGATGACTTCATAACCTCTGTTAACATTTATACCCTAGAAGTCAAAACACAACAACGTTGCCCAAACTTCAGAATCCCTTTAGAAAACATTTATTTCTCCATTCCTTATTTCAAAGCCACGTTTCAAAAGCTCATCCCATTGTAACTTCATTATGTTGCATCAAGAAGCATGTTCATGACTAGGCAAGTCTCAAGCCTTTAAAACTTTTAGCATCAAAATCAAATCTTTAAACACTGTTTAGAAAGCAACAACAACAAAAACACACAAAAAAAGCAAAACCAACAAAACACAAACAAACAAAAAAGCAAACCAAAAAAACCCAAACAAGCCAAGAAAATCATCAAAGATCATGTATTCTAGTAAACTCATGCACTGTGTCCCAGCTGAATTCCCTTAGTAGAGGTGGAAAGAAGGCAGGACATTAACTGGCCCAGACTGTGTCCTACCTTCCCTACTAGTTAGTTGCTCTGAATTCATGCAGACAGGCAAGCATCTCCAAAGGACCATATATCCCACCTCAAGACAGGCACGCACGATTTAGGAGATGAGTTGCTCTGTTGAGTTACTTTGGCTTCTGACAGGGACTTTTGTGGACTAGCCAGTGAACTTTTAGATGACTAACAAGTGAGATATCTATGACACACGCACTCTACCCATTCAAGCAGCAGAAAAAGGCAGTTAGTGATTCCAGGGCTAATTCATTATTTGTTAATGAAAGTGTAGGAAAAGATGTAAACCCTTCATTTTTCCTGTTACTAAAGAGCAATAAAAAAACTACATCATGTTTTAGCAATAAAAGATAATTAAATTATAGCAGACAAGTGAGTACTTGGCTTACTAGCAAATACCAAGTAAATGCTAAACAGAGCCCGTGTGGGTCCTAGAGGGAAGGCAGAAGAGGCAGGATTATGCCTAAACCTTCATATTGTGCCCAAATCCATAGTTTGCACTAATTCTCACCTTGCAGATCCAAAACTCAAGCAAATGAAGAGCAACTATTTTAACGTATTCTTCAAATTGGGCTTATAATGCAAGACCTCCCAGAATATTTGGGTGAATAAACTTAGAAATAAGGACACATTTTTTACAGGTTTACTCAGCATTTAGTTATGTAGATGGAGGAAAAAAAAATACAAGTGGAAGTAGTGTGAAGAACATATTGTTTCTTTCAGATAAGAAATGTTTTATGAATTCCTGTGAAGTGTAGGAAAATGCATAATGAAAAATTATGCCATCAATAATGTAAAATGAAAGGAGAGAAATGGAACAAGTTAGGCCTGCAGCATTTTATTTATGTAAAAGAGCTCTTCTACAAGCCTGTCCTGATAAACAAAGAAAAAATATTTAAAACACTTTTAAAATAAATCTTTATGTTTTCACTCTACTGGTGAAATAAGATAGACAGTAATTAGTAAAAGATACTGAGTACAGCATCATGTCTTTTAAAGCAGAACATATGAAAGACTTACTTTGACAGTCTAGGGTGCAGATAAGAAAAAAACCCACAATTTATTACTTGTTGAATTATAATACTTCCCATTAGTAGAAACACAGTGGGAGACACTTGCCCTTAAGATTTCTGGAGGTAATATGGTTTGCACAGGTGACATAACATTTTTTCTGCTCAAAAGCACACTCATCAGGGACACAAATCATTGTTTTAGTACTATGTTTACTGCCTGTAAAAATTGTACTTGGTAAAGATGAAGGGAAGGAAAAACAAAAAAGGACTGCAGTAAAAGTACGACATGGTAAACTTTTCCAGAGTGAAGAGATCCCAGTGCAGTTATTAGCAAACTCAGTCTTAGCCTTGCCCCTGCAGAGTATGCCACATTCATCGCTGAGAATTCAGCTCTCAGTCCCCATGTGTCACAGCTGTTGTCCTCAAAGTGGGATTGGTTGAAGAAAGGACATAATCTGGACAGGAGGGATGAACAGAGGTCTGCCAGCTTGTGATAGCAGAGGAGCACATCAGAGGGACCCCCAGTTATCAGCTGTGGCTTTATACGTGGAATGGCAAGCTACAGTAAAATTAATATGAACAAATAAATAGAGGTAGAAGTAGAGATGAGAGATTTTACAAGGTGAAGAAAAAAGAAGTGTTGGTCTATCGATTTTTAGGAGTGTTTTAAGAGGGTAGCATTGCAGTTATTCTTTACATAATAAAACTATTCAGGATATAAATACAGAATCTGGCAGAGAAGACTGGAGCCTTCTTTAAGTTAAGAGTCAAGAAAATGTCAGTTGTTCAGCTCTCTGTAGTTATTCATATATTGCACTTCGAATGTTTCTTTCTGCGGCCCATGCTCTCGATAGGCCTCCAGACATCAGAAGAAATGTCTGGAAGCCAGAGAAGTGTGTAAAATGAGTTTTGTGCATGTTTCTTGCTTCCTGTATAACATGGGAGTGATCTGCATGAGCTTAGGAAGATGGTTTGTGTACTACAGCCTTGCTAGGCTAAGGTCAGGGTTTATGTCCAATGCTGCTAATGAGGTTTCTGGGCTGGAGCCACTCGGGGGGGACAAAAGGCATTTTTAAGTTCAGTGGAGCACCATTTTCTGCATGGGACCTCTTTAGAAATAAATAGACCAGAAATAAATAGAAATATTTTGAAATATAGAAATATTTACAAATAAATAGAAATAATTAGAACTAAATAT
>JANHGN010018765.1:0-40865 GCA_024605025.1 Megaceryle maxima | reverse complement strand
GTCTGTCCCCAGATTTCTGACAGGCCCCTTGAAGTCCTGAAAGGCCCCCAGAAGGTCTCCCTGGAGCCTTCTCCTCTCCACGCTGAACACCCCCAACTCTCTCAAACAAAATCCATACAAGGCAAGAGCCTTTCTGCCCACACCAAGCCTTGGTAGCAACTGACAATGGAGCTTTATCACTGTGGGAGGCAGAGACTGTCTGTAAAATCTGCCTTTAACTTCAGGAACTGCAGCTCCTGAGAAAAGAGTCTGAGCTGGAAGTGAAACCCCTGAGCAGAGCCAGGGCATTTCCAGCTCAAACCAGGATGCTGCAGAAGCAGCAGCTCGACACATCAGACCGACTACAGCTCAAACCGATCAGGGAAGCACAAACTATCGGGTCTCCAGGAGATACATAAAGCTCATCTCATCTGCAAGGTGCTGCCTCCACCTTACGGCACCAGCAGCAGCCGCCTCCACAGGCAGAGCGCTCCCAGGAGGTCACACACACCATCAAAAAACCACCACAATTCCCCAGTTCTCCCAATGCTGCTGCCCACAGGGAGCAGCTTCTGCTGGCCAAAGAAGGCACATAAGAAAATCTGGAGGGTGGGGAAGAGGTTGTCCCCCAAGAGCAGGGAGGGATTTTCTTTCCTCCTTCCCTCCTGTAATTTCCCCTTAATTACAGGAAAAATGACCAGAGTTCTGTAGTTCCTTGGTGCAAAACTGCAGGAAACCAAATCCAAGAGGCCCTTTGAAGCTTCTTCCTACTTAGCTGGATTTATAGGAAGGCAGCTTGGCTGGAGGTAGATGCAGATTACAGTGAAGGGAAAGCAGAAAAATCAGAAAGAGGAGAGCAGGGAAGAAAGGAAAAAAGAAGAAGAAAAAAAAAAAAAGCAAGCCTGCTCTGGCTTTTGATTGTCTTGCAGAAAGGAATCAAAGTCCATATTAAAACTTCTTGTGCAGGTAGAAGGCTCCGGGGCATTTCCCCATGGGGTGATTCAAGGCTGGCTTTATTCCCAGTTAAGCTCAAAGGGAAAAAAGCAACAATGGTGAGTGGCCGTGAACATGAAAAAGAAGAAAAGATAAATGGACTTCTACTGGGTTTTTTGGGGGTTTTTTTCACCCCATGCTTTGTTTTGCTGGAGGGTGGTAGGAGCAGCCCACCCAAAAGCCTTTCATCTCAGGAGGTGATTTGAGCTGGGAACAGGTACCTGTAATTAACTTGCATTCCAGAAGGGGAGAAGTTCACTTACTTGGCTTTCCTTCACATCACATTTCAAAGAGAAATTACTTTTTGATCGATGAGAATGACCACGTGCCTCCTGCAGTGCTGGACCCGCAGTTATTTTCAGGCCTTGCTGCTCAAGATGCAGCTTTTAGGGATGTGGTTTAGCAGTGGACACGTAGAGGAGGGTTAATGGTTGGACTCAATGATCTGGAAGGTCTTCTCCAACCTAGATGATTCTATCATTCTTTTGGTTGTCCACTCTCAGATTCACTTAAGGAATGGGCACAGCCCTGCTGGCAACTTATGTCACCTCCATGACGAGCAAAAAGACATTCCTAGAGCAGGGCTGCACTGCACAGGATGCCCCATTCCCCAGCCTCCGTACAAAGAAGGAGGTGGTGGTGGATGCCCATCTACCCCACAGTAGGTGGAGCTGCCTCTGAGAAGTTAAGGTGGAAATCACAACCCCACTGCCCACAGAACCACCACCTCCATCTGAGGAGTAAAGCTGCAGATGACACCAAGGTAAGCCAATGAAAAAGCCCCCGAGGGGCTCTGCTACAGACAGTTCTTTCTGCTCAGAGTCCTGTCACGGGGCAGGAGCAGCAGGGCCTGTGGCATCACTTCCACAGCAAACCACAGACCTTTCCAGAGCCGACCAACTGCTTCACAAGGAGCGACTCCAGCAGAACGCACCACCCTCTGCCTCCAGACAAAGGCAACAGACAAAACCTCTACACCCTGCAAACACTGGGCAGCTCCCCAGCCTTTAAAGAAACAACCCCACCAAGCCAAAAAGTGAAATAGGATGTTTGCTACCTGAACACATCTGTGGCTCCCCAGGAGAGAGCTGCACGACAAGCAGCCAGGAGAACACCTCAGCAGGCTCTGCTCCCTGTTCCTCAGAAGTGCTTCTTTTCCACAGACACAAAGAGCTCCATCACAGCACAGGCCTTACGCCCAGAGAAGCCAAAGCTGTGAGCCCAGCACCCGCTGAGATCCGTCAATTTTTAAAGCTCACCCCATGCAAACAGAGCAAGTCCTCCAGGCCTGATTGGTCTCTAGCACTTTTCCTTTAGAATCAATCAACTGTTACCCCAGCACTGCCAGGGCACCACTGAACCATGGCCCTCAGCACCACAGCTCCACGGCTTGGAAACCCCTCCAGGGGTCACGGGGACTCCACCACTGCCCTGGGCAGCCTGGGCCAGGGCTTGGAAACCCTTGTGGGGAAGAAATTGTTCCTCATCTCCAACCTAAACCTCCCCCGGTGCAACTCGAGGCTGGTTCATCTTGTCCTATTGTTTGTTCCTCTGGAGCAGAGCCCAACCCCACTGGGCTCCAGCCTCCTCTCAGGGAGCTGTCAAGACCCAGAAGGTCTCCCCTCAGCCTCCTTTGCTCCAGGCTCAACAAGCCCAGGTCTCTCAGCCACCTGTGCAGCAAAATGCTCCCTGCTTCTCCCTTGCCTTGAATACAAAGGTTCATCAGCAGGTTAACTCGACCCACTCTATCTCGATCGCATTGCTCTTCTCAAGGGTTTTGGTCTTTAATGCAAGAAAATGTGACACAGGTTCTCTGTCCCCAAGTCTAATATGAATTTTAGATTATTAATACGAGAGAGCCCTGGCCCAGGCTGCCCAGAGAGGTTGTGGAGTCTCCTTCTCTGGAGAGATTCCAAACCCACCTGGACACTGCACTGCTGGGCCCCCTGCTCTGGGTGACCCTGCTAGAGCAGGGAGGTGGCACCAGATCATCTCCAAAGGACCCTCCCAACCCCTACTGTGCTGTGGTATTACATTTTAGTACTAGACTACTATTGGTGTAATACTAATATTAGAGAAGATTTTAAGGTGAGCTGGTCATGAGCCTTTGTCTTACCAGCAGGGTTTAGACCAGGTCTGTCAGGGTGGCACTGCACCTCGCACCCCTGCGGAGAAATGCAGCGATGGGAAGTGTGAGGACACACCCTCGTGACCTGAAAAGATCCGGCCGGCAGGCACCTTGTCCTCACAATTAGACTGGGGAAAAAATCCCCCCAAAACATCCCTTTTCTTAAGCTGCAGTTCACAGTGTTATGGTGGAAGTGCTGCCCTGGGGTTTTTTTCCTTAAGCACGGTGAAAGGTAAGAAAAGTAGATCCTTCTTGGCACTTTTGAGACCTCCCTTCTTGAAGCAGGTAACTTTTGAGGTCGCTTTCTTTTAGAAAACCAAATCCAGTGTTGTTCCGTGACACAGAGCAATGCACCAGCCCCCCAGACACAGAACTCCACGTGTCCCACAGCTTTTTTTTTTTGGCATGAAGGATCTGGCCGAACATGAACCAGGCTCAGCCTCTGCACGTTGCTGTCCTCGTCCTTCCCAACCCCGCTAAACAGCAGCAGAATTACTCAGAAGAGCGACAGCAAACGCAAAGGAACGTTTGGCCGGAGCCCTCAACAGATCTCCTGCGAGCTGGACCTTCAGCCGCAAAGCTTGAAGGCTCTTGCCATCTAGCGGTGAAAAACCATCCCCCCCAGAGCTCCCTTTACCTTTCCTCGGCACAAAGAAGCTCCAGACCCCTCAGCATCTTCATAGCCTCCGCTGGACCCTCTCCAGTAGTTGTCTCTCTGAAGCTGGGGAACCAGGAACTGGGCACAATAGTCCAGATAGGGCCTCACCAGGGGGGAGTAGAGGGGGAGGAGAATCTCCCTTGACCTGCTGGCCACACTCTTTTGAGTATGCACCAGGTGATCGGCCTTCTGTGCCACAGGAGCATGCTGCATGCGCGTGGTAAACTTGTCCACCAGCACTTCCAGGTCCTTCTCCGTGGACCTCCTTCGCTCACCTGTACTGGTGCCTGGGCTATTCCTCTCCAGGTGCACAACCCTACACTTACCTTTTTGACCATCAGTAGGTTCCCCTTTGTCCAGGTCCCGCTGAATGGCAGTGCAGCCCCTGGTGTATCACTGACCCCCAAAGTGACCACATCTGGCCCCATCCCATCTTCCCCTAGATATTAAGGTCTCTCTGCTGCTAAGTAAAAGGAACATTTGTATGAACCATTTCCCCTTGAGGAAGCTGAAAAGCCCTGCAGAATGAAATGCAGGAAAATAAAGCCCAAGATGGATTTCATCTCAGCATCCCCGTTTGCAAAAACCATGATGCTCATCTTGGTTTCAGTTCTACTGCTGAGAGGTCTTCAGCCTTTACGACTTCTCCCCAGACTTCCATAGACCTCCTCCAGAGTGACCACACCCCAAGAGCTCTCAGATGTGAGCACCGGCAAGTTCTTCTGTCCCCCCGCAGGTCTACCTTGCCCTGCCTTTTGCCTGAAGCAGAGTCCAACATCCCTACCCCTCAACAGAGGCCCCAGACCAGGTGCAAACCCTTCCCCCAGTGGTCTGTAAAGGTGTGAAAAAGCCTCTGTTCCATCCAGCTTCCAGAGCTGCAGAGGTGGTGCTGAGGGACGTGGTTTAGCAGCAACCTGACAGTGCTGGGTTAACTGGTGTAGGAGCGAGGCCACAGGAGACCCCCGAGAGCACACCCCTGTCCCCAGGGAAGGAGCTGTATTCATTACAACAGCCTTTGGTGGAACTTGATGCAGTTGCACCACAGCACCTTTATTTGTTCCTCTGGAAGAGCCCACGCTGCACTTCCTTGGGACCAGCCCTGAAGGAGAGAAGCAAGCAGGTGTTTCACAAGCACTGGGCACCAGTAATCCCACTCATCAGTCCCCCCAAACACCACCCCCCACACATCCACCTCCCTCTGGTTGAGGTCAAAAGTCTTAAGAGTGTGTTCTCTTCTCCTTCCCTCTCTACATCTTAATTTCCCAAAGAAGTTCCTACTTTACCAACATACTTTTGGAAAAACTAAGAAGTCTACAACAGCTCTTAAAAGTATCGAGAGGAAAGGAGGGAGGAGGGGGGGTTGGTGTCTGGTGTTTGGGGGGGGTTCAGTGTTTAATTGCCAACGAAATGGCAACTCTGAAGGATGAGGCAGAATACCCACCTTTAATAACTGCTCTCAAAGACATCAGCAAACTTGCCCTTTAAAATGAAGTTAGCTGAGGGTATTACACCAGCTAGAAGGTGACGGACCAGCCTTCTTCTGGAGAGTTGCACACTCACTGAAGAGCTTCTACCAGAAAAAAAACACCTCAGAAAAACCCCCAAGGTCAAATATTCGTATCAAGTCTGGTTACTTTATTTTTCATCTGTGCAGTCAGTTAAAAGAACAGTTAATGATGAAAACAAGACAACCACAGAAGCTTTAGGTGCGATATCGTAACGCCGAAGCAGCGGGGACCACACTGAAGACGTTCTTCATGCCGCTCATCACCAAACCAAACAGAAATACACCCACCCAGGGGCGGGTCCGTGTCAAACCCGAGCTGCTCACGAGGGACAGCGCGGCCTCTGGCACCGGCCGCCAACAGCGACAGCGGCGGTGGCTGTGGTGGGTGAGCTGCAGAGAATTAGCCTCGCAGGGAAACGCTGAATCACCACGGTAATAACCTTAGTGGGTCCCTACTAGGCCTGAATGATGCAATTCAGCAAGAATAAAGTTGTTTACATCAATTTTAGCAATAGCTTTTTGTGGTTCGGGTTGCCCCCCCTCACGGGTCTACCCTGTGTTTATTCCAGCCTTCACTGCAGTAACTGTTTTCAATGAACTGTCCCACCCGACACAGGTAATTACAGTTTATTCCAAGTTACACAGCCCCTGCAGCAAAGATGATAGAACTGTATCGAAAATCACCCCCCCAAATACATTCGAGAGAAGGGCCACAGCAATAAGGCAATAAACAGTTTTAAAGAGATCCTACTGAACAAAACAAGAGCGACTGTGTAACCCCGTTGCCTTAGAAAGCTTTCAGACTTGAGGGAGCAGATTCAAAGTTAAGTGCTTACCCACCAGTAACGTTCCAGAAATACAACAGTAAAAATATTCCAAGACATGAGTATATTGGACTGCCAGCAATCACAACCCAGGTCTTATCTCGAGTACGTTTTCACATACGGTTTCACTTTGACAGGTTTGAAGTACAAAGATTTTACTACAAATTCCTTCAGGAAAAAAAAAAAACTGCATTGACAGAAGACATCAGCAGTCCAAAAATTCTTCCAAACCACATAATATAAACCTTTGCCCTGCTACTAATGAGATCGTTAATCACTAGGCAGGCAGCATCACTGGCAGCTATGTCACAGCAACAGTAAAAAAATAGCATCAGCTGTTTAAAAAAAAAAAAATAACCAAACACCAAACAGAAACAACAGACCAGCAAAAGAGACTGAAAATAACCTTGGGGAGTGAAATGTGCACCTACGTACAGCGAGGAAGGGAAGAGGAAGTTGGCTGGCTCCATGTCCATCTTATTGCATATTTGAGCAGCATCAGCATTCAAACCCGTGTGGATTTTTCCTTCATTATCTTGCTCCAGTCTTGATTCTTGTACCTTTAGAGCCACTCAGTGTATTGCTGGAACTTCATGTTTCTTCACAGCTACTAGAAGTAGAGACTGAGTTAACTGATCTCAGCCAGGGACACTACAGGCATCAGCCTTTTGCTGTCTTCTGCGCACTAAAAATCGAGGTAAGAGTGAAGTGCAGTGGAGTGTCAGTAACTCACATCAGTACAAAACAAAATAGTCTTTCTTTGTAAGCCTGTATTAGCAAAGCTCAAGATGCTTCTGAAGAAAAATGCACCAGTACTCGGTTAGCAGTGCTAAAGGACACACGGACACGTTGCGGCGTTAGGTTGTGCCAGGCAAGTATCTCAAAGCAGCAGGGAATAGAATCCGATTCTTTTGCTCAGCTTGAATGGGAATTTTACTCATTAAAAAAGCCAACACAAAACCACAGCATCAGGCATTTCCTTGCCAGCAGAGGGATTTCTACGTGTGTTTAAAGGGTATGTGCCTGATCATGCTTGAAAACATCACCCTGCGACATAAGGCAAGCTTCTACCTACATGCTAAGGAGCAAAAAGCTTTCAGACTCCAAAAGGAAGGTCAGGTCTGATCTTAAATATCTTAATATTGAAACATCCAAGTGCTTTGATGAAGTGAATCCACAGATGACAAAGGAAACCTTGAAGGAACTAAGAGTGCTCTTCCCCAAGATGTAGGTCTACTTGACGAAGGAGCTGAATGTTGCTGCTTTCAGCCATATAACTGAACCCAACCACACATTTGGAAGTCATAGGCTTAAACTTCTTCATGGCTGCAAGTGCAAGACCAGTTTTGTGGTGCTGTTTAAGTTTTTATACAGGGAACAGTGATCCAGACACTGCTACAGATCCCAGCCTTGAGAGAAACCTGATGCGGTTCACAAGACCCGTTGGTGGTTCTCTCTTATACACACATCAGAGGTGGTACGTTCACGTTCCTCCTCTTTCCAAAGATCTTGCATCTTCAGAGTTGCAAGATAAACAGAAGTGGAGCTCTCTGTTCTGATGTGCAATGGGAAAAGAGCCCTTTAATTCATCCTCAAAGGAAACGGGAGCAACGGCTCATCACCGGTAAAAATCAGCAAGCCCTCCAGCGAAGGCGAGGTACCCGATCCATTGCTGCAACACTACCCAGGTGTTAGAGGGACATCTACCACACTGCTCAGAATGCCTTAACTGGCTCCAGGAAAGAAGTCACGTCGGGTACCCCAGGCCTGATGCCAAGGTGTACAAAGTGAACTGGGGAAGTGTTTAGTACCCAAAACCCAAAGCTGTCAGACACGCTGCGATCACTGAACAGGGAGCACGTAACGCGGCACCTTCCCCAAGTTGGACTTGGAGTAAAAGGTTCTGGAAAAGCAGAGACCTCACAGGACTGTTTAACCTGTAAACCTTCTTAGGCCAAACCCAAGAAAATAGGTTTTACCACCCAATTCTTTTAAGGAGACAAAAACACCTCCAAATCATGTGCAGCCAATATTGATTTTTTGCATTTTTTATACTTTTTATAGCTATATAAGAACATAACTAAGATCTTGCTTTAGAATGCTTTCTAAAGCAGGATATACTTGCAACCATTTTTCATGTTCATGTGCATTCTCAAGGTTGAAGAAAAATATATATATATTTCAGATATAGCTAAGGAAATAAAGCTCAATTTCACTATATGTAGTTACAGTGCTGTAATGAAAAAAAATAATAATTTAGAAACCATTTCAAGTCTGAAATCTTTACTACGTTCAGACTAATGCAAAGGCTGAGCCTCTGGTTCCAGGACCTGGTTTTAATCTGTGTGTAGAAGTAAGAGTTACAGCAGGTCAGTATTTTTCTGATGGAGGTTTCTCTCCACCCATCCTTTCTTCCAGTATTCTATGATGTGCTGCTGAAGCCCTCCCTGAACCTCTACCGAAGGAGCATACACTGGTAGTTCAGAAGTAAAGGTCCCTAGGTATTAATATTACCTCTTCAGTCAGTTTTTCAGTAAGATGAAACCCCTGAACGACGCAGTGCGGAGGTGCTTCACCACGCGTAGTCAGTCAGAAGTTCACTGAAGTACTTTAAGTTGTGTCTTCTGCAGGTGCCCTTCGCTGTCGAGTGGATTTCTGTCTACCTCTCTGAGGTGAGGGTGGAGTTTCCTGCTCGGCTTCAGTCTCTGAAGGCTCGTTGTCTCCCTGTTGGGACCCAGTATCACCTATCAGTTCTCTCAGGAATTTGAATTTCGACAAAAACAATTGCCAGACCACGTACCAGCCTGCAGGAGAAAGAATAAAAAGGTCCAGCTGAGTTCCATCGTACAAATTGATAGTCAGCTCTCGGGCAAAGGATACTAGAGAAAGTGGGAAAAATTTGATCAGCTCCTATCCTTTAACTGCCAACTCTCAACCCCAGCATCCCTCCATAACACCCCCACTGCTTTCTACAGCCCTATAAATACCAATCTGACTTGGTAAAGTTTGTCTTCCTCCAGAAGCAAACGGTCAAGCTGCGGGTAAGGACTCAGGATTTATGACAGAGGCGCTGTGAAGAGGCAGCTCTAGAGTTTCTACCCTCACTCAAACACATCGTTCTGAAAAATCACACCGTAAAAGCTGCATTGCATAATCACTATTAAGCACACTCGTGGAGATCTTGAAGTGAAGACCATGTTTTATAATAAATCCTACTCTGAAATGCACAAGGTCTTCCTTATGTTCATTAAAGGACCACATTGACCAAATTCAAGGCGTTTCCTCACCATGTCCAAAGCCCACTGAAGTAAAATTAACATTCTCTGCTAAATTTATGTTCTGCTCCACTGCTAAAATGCTCTGGGTCCCCAAACTATGTGACTAAAGAGTTGAAATGGTCACATTTCTAGAATGTTTCTTGAGAAATATTTAAGATCCAGCTCCTCCTCTCTCTCGTGGAAGTGTTTCTATACCAGGTAGCCAAGGAACTTAAAGCAGATATAAATATATTAAACTTCACTTAAAATCTTCCTTTTAAAAGGTTCTCCCTTGTCTAAGCATTTATGTCAAGACCAACTGGAGTTTCACCCAGCTGAGAACCAGTGCTATCCCTTTCCCTCACGGTTCATCATCCATAGACAAGGAATCTAAGGTCTCCACGAACTACCCAGTCAAGCAGCACAGAATTTAAAGAGCTATTTGAGAACATCTGCTACAGAAGTATCATTTGCAACTCCAAAGCCCGTTTGCCTTGCGTAGAGCTGTAAATCAAGGCTCTCACTCTCCTTTCTAGCTACCCAAGCCTGTACTGCTGACCTGTGCAAATATGAAGAGCCCTATTTTACAGGGCTAGGGAAACTCAGCCTCCCCATGTCAGCAGAAACAGGCTTCTGAGTGGGGACAGCTGGGGAAGGAGAAGACAGACTAATTAAGTGGCACTTCTGTAACCACAGCACTGCATTTTTATTTCCTCTTTTGTAATCAGAGCCATGCCAATATGAGCAGACCATGGTTTAGGATGAAAAAAGATCCCACCCTTCCCCTCCCTCCTGGGATATTCTTCACATCCTGCAGATTTTTAATTTCTGTATCTTCTCTACTGGAAGTTTCTGTATTCTACCAAATCCACTTCAGTGAGAGTTTTGGGAGTGGGGGAGGGGGGGGGAGGAGGAGGAACTCTCAGCCAAAATTTTTTTCTCGGGGATGCTGAAAATTCTAAAGCACCTGCAAAGTGAATTACTGTGAAACTGATAAATTACTTCCAGAGAACACCAAAGAAGGGGGAAGAAAAGCCAAAAATATTCAAGGCCTTCCCAAAAGAGCTACAGGGCACTTTACAGAAGTATAACTTGAATATGTTTGGTGTAAATAAATACCCCATTAAAGAAGGTAGTTTAACTTGGGCTAGGTAAAGTGAACCACATGCTTCCTCTACCACTGCAAACAGGCCACTTAACACAGAATTACTGGGGAAGAAATACTAAAAAATATTCACAGTTGGTTCTCAGACACTCTCGAGAAGAGCAGCATTAGTATTTTTCCCACATTTTGAGTTAGAGGACAATGGTCTGAGTATCCCAAATAGTGAGCACCATAAACAGACTTTAGAGCTCTCTAGCTCAAGACTACAAAGACAACAGTGTAAATAATCAGCCCACAGGACTGGTTCTAGTTGACAAAGAAGCAGATGAATGATAATAGCAAGGTGAAGTGAACCACAGCACAATGCAGTGGAAAGAAAATGACAACAGGCTTAGCCAATGCTAACAGTGGGAGGGGACCCAGGCTTGAAAACTAGAGTTTCAAAACCTTGCAAGATCTCCTGGCCTGTACCAGAGGTATTTAGGTATGAGGTAATCAAAACAGAAAGATTTTTCTATCACTTGTTCTAGTTACAGTGCTGGCTTGGATGGAATGGTATTAAAAACAAAACCAAAATCCCCCAAACACACACTTTTGGCTGAATGACACCAGCTGAGACTCCCCATCACCTTGCTGTTATGAAACACTTTGGTAAGAATTTCCTTGGAAATAAGCAGATGACTAAAGAACAAGTTATTCTGGGTAAGAGAAACTCTCTCCAGCAACAGTAACAACTAAACACACCACTAAACAAAACCACACATGCAGACAAAGCCTGGAGGCAGATTCACAGTGCTGAGTTAGGGCTGAACCAGAAGACAACGTATTTTCTACTTACTTCTCAGCCTCTTAAGAACATTGCAAAATGGTAACACCTGATATCATGCCCTACTGAAGAGCTGTAAGTAACTAACAGTGTATTGTAAGAGAGGAAATAATTAAAATTTAAAATATACACACAAAAATAAGGAAAATGGGCATTTTTGTTCATTCCTGTCTGCACAGCTCAGCTTCAGAACTCTTTTGCAGTAGAGTCCTTCCAGGACAGGTAACTGATACACCAGTGTGCATCTCAAGTGTTCCCACTTTGTTCAGGTAAGCTGCTCTCAAAGAAGTCCTACTGGTTCAACTTCAGCCCACAGAAAAATATTTGATTTGAATCAGTCTTCCCATGCTTGCTGTGTTTTCTTTGGCCATTCCAAATCATTCTTAGCTTGACTGAACCTGTGGAAGCCAAAGAGCAGACACCCACAATTCATCTTCAGCAAACCAGCGGTGGTGTTAACATACAGACTCTAATGTATTTCTGCATTCATTGGTGAAAGAAGTTCCTTCTCAGAGAAGGAAGCCAGATCCAACAGGACATCATCACAATGCCAAGCAGGGGCTCCAGCTCTTGCTCCAGGAGGTACCCGGATCCAGAGTCTGGAGATCCTCTCTACCACAAACAGACAGTATTTCACATTTAGGTAAATTAGCAGCTCCCAGAGCCACCATCTCACTAAAAATGCCAAAGCCAGGTGCCATACAATGACCTTCAAGCCAATTTTGGCACCGTGCCATCAGCACATCAACCCCTCTTCTAAGCCAGTGACGCAACATGCGCGTGAAGAAGGGACAGCGAGTCAAAGCCTCTCTTCCTGACTCCTGTGTCGATGTATGCAACATCATTGCAGTACCAGGATGTTAAACAATTTGTATGATTTGACTGTGCTTCATTAAAGGTACCTTCTCTGGTACTCCCCACGCCAGCTTTTAGTTCTTTTGTTAAGGGGAAAGAAACAAAGTGATCCAACTACAATGTTACTCCCCCTCAAAATGCGAGGGGTACAAGCCTCAGGTCCACCTATTGCATTCACTTTACACTGGCTCGTGCACAAAAGCTAACAGAGTGCTTTCTTTACAGGAGCACATTTTCCTCTTCTATTTGAAGGGCAAACAAAACAAAAAAAAAACAGGGCTATTATGGAGTGCTGGGGTAAAGCAACCTGATTTTTTTTTTTTTTCCTACGTGAAATCTGAGTGAAACCAAGAGAGGAAGGAAGGAGATGTAGTAATGGCACAAGGCAGAGTCTGAAGGTCTGGGTTCTATTTCTGACTTGATTATGGACTTCCTGTGCAATCTTGCAAGATCAATGTACCTTTGTGTCCCTACTGGTTTGAAAATGGGATGCAATTATTCCAGCACATGAAGAGTAATTTCTAACTGGGCTGTCACCAAGCTGAATGTTTCCTGTATTCAAATGCTCAAGTGTCCACCACAGAAAATCTGATAGCTGAAAAAAAAAGAAATATAATTATAAGAAGCAGGGAGCTCTAGATGCTAACCCGAGATGTGGGAGAAGAGGGTTCTGCTCTGAGCACTGTGCCAGCTGTCTTCTGTGACCATGGACAAGCGACTGCAGTGCTGTTCCACTTAAGATGTGGGCACTACAGTGCCCTAGTCGAGAGCTTTGCTATGGAGAAGGTCAGGCTGACTGAAGCATAAACTACTCTGATACTGGAGCAACAGAAGACACCGGGTGACAACGTGCTTGGTTCTGCACAGGTCCTCAAACCTAGTCCTGTGGAATGCAAAGCTCTACCAAACGCTGCTTACTGGCTGGTCACAAAGAAACTTGCTCTCTTCTGATCTCCCATTTGTATTCAAAACTCAATTTCAAATTATTTTCTCTTTATTGCTGATCTAATCAGGCATGACTGGCCTCTTCTTTTAAAGCATGTTACAAGATTCACTCATTTCAGAGAGTGACAAAACTGCTTCAACAAAGCATTAAAGGAAAGTTATTCAAGTAAAAATTAGGGGTCAAATGTTTGAATTCAGACTTGTGAAGGAAACCACACATTTTGTTTCAGTGCTTTTTGAGTTACATGATTTTTGTTTCAGGGTTCATATCTCAACCCACATCTCATTAACATCTCTTGCCAAACGAGATGAACTCTTCCATCAGTTCCACTTCTGCAATTCCACACAGCTCCATATGTTACCACACTGGGAAAATACAACAAGCACACAGAGACTGGCATTTTATCTTATCCAATATCCTTGACCACACATGAGTTCCATCTGCAGAGTAACACTGAATACACAAAAGGAGCAATGAGACCACCAGGGAGAATTCAGAGAAAGGAAATCAGAAAAGGTGTGAATAATAAAAAAAAAGAATTTAAAAAGAAAGAAAGAAAAAAAAAAAAAAAAAAAAAAAGGAAGCAGGTTACCTTAGTCCCACTTTTAAAAGAGCAACTGAATTAACTGAATCTGCTGTTTACAGTCCTCAGTGGTTTCTATGTCAGATGTGATCAGTTTACAAATAGAGATTTTGTGAGCTACAAGCCTTCCCTGCTTCCTAACAAATGCAGAGTAACATTGAAAGTACCGGTTGCAAGCATCCAGAAATGTTTAAAAGAGAAGGAAATCAGGGCATTTATTCAGAGTGGTTTTACAGCCATAAATGCCTAACTCAGCCATAAACATTTGCTTCTGACACAGCTGAGGAACTGCTCCAAATACCTTCTGATGGTTTGTGCTTTCAATTTCATCTTTGCACTTCGGAAACAAACAAACAAAAAAAACCTAAGATAACTCACCCCCCATTATTTAAGTTCTGATAGCACTTATCACATCCTGTTTGTGATAAGCAGCAGAAATCCACAGGATCCTAGGATATCCCCCTGATATTTCCTGTTACTATATTGTTCTCTGCAAACATTCACACCACAAGTCCTTTTACAAGCCCCTCTAAAACCATGTTACAGCTGTTTTTGCTCTTGACCCTGTATGTCCTTCTTATAAGGCTGTTTCAATATCTCTCATCAGATGGCTTAAATATTTTCTATTAATAACCATGGTACAAGAATGAGGAGCATACCAATATTAATTAATAAATGCTGTATGATGGAATAATATCATTACCAATACTGTAAATCATTATCAAATCCTACTGAGCCACTTCTAACAGGGTAAGAGTTCAAATCCTCCCCAAAAAACAAAACAAAACAAAACCAACCAACCAAAAAACCCCAGTGAACATGTCAGCTTTCTGTGCTCAGAACTTTTCAAGTGTAGGTGACTTTCAGCTATTATTTTATAAGCTTTGATACTGTTGAAAGTAAAATACGAGGGAATCAAAGCAAAGTTTTCACTGAATCCAAGTTGAATGCTCAAAACAGAGCTCCAAAGTGTTCAGTATTTATATGCCAATTAAAAATAATTTATTAATTACTTTAGCTCTCTAAGCAAGAAAGCACTAGATACATTTAAGGTAAAGTTAAAGAGTTCCTCTGAATTTCAGCTCCTGCTGAAACCTGTTGCTTGATTATTTCACATCATGTACTCCAGCTCCTCTGTAATGATGAAATTTAACAACCATTCCCAGCTCACCTTTTTCATTCTACTCAGTTCTATACCCAGCACCCTTCCTCCAGTCATCTATTTGACTGGTCTATTTAGGGTTTCAGCATGCAGGAACCATTACTTAGCTCTCACCAGCCTATATTTTTATAGGAAACCAGGATTTTCTTTATTTTTTTTAATTAAGGTAATAAATAATGTATTTTCTTGATGAAACTGTAATACATAATAGATTCCTGCAGCAAAATAACAACATTTTCTATTTTCTTTTAAACTTCTAATGTTTGATTTGCCTACTTGTTTACTACAAAGCATTTAACAGGTATTTTGGAGAAACCCAGGCAATTAACTTCAACTAATCCTTCAACAGCTCAGTTTGAAGTCATTCCATTTCCTCACATAAATTATACAAGCATACACTTCACACTTGCTATGTGCATTGCTCCATACGTGTTGATACTGGATTTCACCTCCCATTTTACCATCCAGCTCCTTGATACTGCAAAATCTTTTCACACTGCTTTGTTGTTTTGACTGTAACTCATTTTTTTTAAGTATTAAATGTCAACTGGCTCTTCCCTTTACTCCCTTAGTTTTCAAAAATCACTTATAAATCTACCTGGCATTTGCTTTTTATCTCACAAGACTTTCACTACAGGCTATAGCATGGCTTGAGTTTCCTGGGGGTGTTTTTTTGAGGTGTTATTTTGGCTTTTTTAGAGCTTTAAGTTCAGCATATTGATCCCAACACCCACACGGATTACACTGCTGATTCCTTGCAAGAACTCCCAACAGACCTGCAAATCTCCTCCCATTGAAATAACCCTTCTCTCTGCATTAGAAATGAATAAATAAGTAAATTAAATATCAATTCTTGGATCCATGTAAGGAAAAAATCCACCCTCCTAAGAGCTGCTCTCAATCTGTTCTAGCAAACAGATGTCAAAAGCTGAAGGGTACCAGTAGGAAGTTTACTTCTCCCATTCACTGGCATTTCTGCCCCGGGTACCAGCTGCACACAGTGACTGCTCAACGGACTGTTCACTAAAAAAAGCTGTCAGCTTCAGATTAGTCACCGAATTAAGCTCTGGAAACATTTTAAAGCTCAAAATGATTCGGAAACAAAGAGAAGGGGGCGCTGCGAAGCACACACGTCCCCCCTCACACCGGGGCATGGTGCCCTTTCATCGCCTTCAGTCAATCTGAGCAAAGAGGAACCGCCGGAGATTGAGAAAGCGGGGAAGGGGGTGCGGGTGGGGGACGCGAGCACCGCACACCGCAGCCAGGCCAGCCCTCCCGCACCGCCTCGGCCCGGGGAGCGGGCGGGACTCACCGCACAGCATGAAGAGCAGCACGCAGGCCAGGGTGGCCACGATCACCAACAAGGTCAGCCCGATGCTCTGCCACATGGTGCCGACCGCCGCCGCCTCCTCCTCTTCCTCCCCGCCGGACGGGGACCCCTCCTCAAAGAGGGGCCGCTCGGCCGGGCCGGGCTGATTTCACACCTCCCGCGGCCCTCAGGGCCCGCTCAGCCTTACGGGAGGGGCGGTCGGTGCCCGGCCGGCCCCTCAGCGGCAAACCCGGCTGCGGGCCGCCTCAGAGGCGAGCGGAGGAGGCCGCGCGCCGCATCGCTGCCCGCTACCTCCGGGGAAGGGAGGGAGGGGGCAGCTTCCCTTCCCAGCCCAGCCAGAAGGGCGAGAGGGAGGCGAGGGCTCTGGGACTGAGCCGGCGGCGGCGACACCGGCCCCGTCTCCTCCCGCCGCTTAACAAGCCGGCGCCAAGTGAGAGACGGGTGGGAGAGACGGGGCAGGGCCGTAAAGAGCGGCGCGGTGACGCGAGCGCCGCGCGGTGAACGCTGGGAGTTGTCGTTCCGTTCCCTCCCCGAGGGCGGGAAGCGGCGGCCGGTGCCACTCCCGGCCCGGGGTAGGCTGAGGGGTCCTGCCGGCCGGGGAACGGCTCCGCTGCCTCAGCAGCGGTTTAGATCCGTGATTCGGATGTGGTAGGGATGGGGCAGCCCGGTCTCTAGTTCCCGTTTCTCGCCGCTCGTCATTGCTGGCTTTGTGCCATGGGGGATGGCTGCCAGGAGGGGGAGATTGCCCGGAGGCTGCAGCGTCTTGAGACAGAGGAAACTTGAGTAACACAGGATCATGGAATCGTTTAGGTTGGAAAAGACCTTTAAGATCATCGAGAACAACAACTCTACCTAAAGTCCACCATGTCCCTCAGCACCCCAGCTCCACGGCTTGGAAACCCCTCCAGGGATCACAGGGACTCCATCACTGCCCTGGGCAGCCTGGGCCAGGCCTGGACAACCCTGGAGGGTAAGGAATTGTTCCTCAGGTCCAACCTAAACCTCCCCTGGTGCAACTTGAGCCATTCCCTCTTGTCCTGTCCCTTGTTCCCTGGGAACAGAGCCCGACCCCCGCTGTCTCCAGTCTCCTTCTCTTCAGGCTGAACAAGCCCAGGTCCCTCAGCTGCTCCTCACCAGCCTTATTTAGACCCCTCACCAACCTCATCCTCCTTTGGCCCCACTCTAGCACCATGATGTCTTTCTTATATTGAGGTGCCCAATATACAAGAAAACACCTTGAAAGAGGATGTCTACTCATCTTGCTAAACCAACTATAGGCACTTGGCAAAATAAACAGGTTTTGTGGTTATAGACTAACCTTAGCTGAACTATGGATGAACTTTGCTCATTATGATCTCATTAATATCTAATTGACACACCTTCCCCCCCCCTCCCCCCAAGGTACCAACCTTTTGGAAGAAAATCCCCCTCTTAACACATGCACTCAGAGTTCTTGTGATTTTGTATCTAAAATCGAAATGAGATTAAACCAATAAAAATAAAGAGTAACACTGAATACATATTAGGTAGGTGGAATTTAAGAAATCGATGTGTATAAAAGATTGTGACTGCTAAATGCTCAGGGCACAACTAGAACATTGCCTTAGGTGCACGTATTTGCAAACATGCAGTAAAAAGAGTAGCTCAGCTCTGGGTGTGTATTGGTGACCTGCACACTGGGTGAACAGCCCTGGTTTTGGGACACCAGCAGTGTTACCAAGGCAGCTTTTTAGCACCTGTGCCACCTTAGTGTGGTTGAGCTTCCACAGGGACGTTGGTTGTAGCCCTCTGTTGACACTGTGGTGATACATCAAAGCTGCTCCTTCCCACCTAAGAGAGATCTGAGGAAATAGTGTCTTCTGGGAATGGTGAGGTAAGTGGGAGGTTAATCTTGTCTCTGACAGGGACTCAGCACTGGGGTGAGGTGATACCTTCCCTTTGTGGTGTGAGACACTGGTTAATGTTTCTAAAACTGCTGAAAATGGGTCTTTAACTGCACTGCTACAGAAGCCTCATTCCCCAGGGAGGGGTCACTATTGCAATGAGACCTCAGAGAAAGCTCATCCAGTTCTCCTCCTTCCAAGATACCTGCAAACCACAATTAGCTGCATGAGCAGTTCCCCGGGACATTTGCTGTCACTTCACTGAATATCCTTAAATTTGCTGTCACCTCACCAAATATCCAGAGTTCTCTTTTTCCATTCCCAACCTTCTCTCCCAGCATTCCCAGCCCTGTTCAATTCTCTGCCAAACCCACTCAAGCCTTTTGCAAGTAGCATTTAATTTGAATCAGGCTTTCTGTTATTTCTCAATACCTTCATTGTGATCTCTAAATGTCACTCTAATCCTGGCAGTTGTTGCATATACTTAAGCAAGGTTTCCTCTGTGTTGCAAACAAACCACAAGCAGTTACTCCCATATTAACTTCTGAAAATGATTTAAGCTCCCACCTCGCTACACTGTTCTGTTTCTCTGGGTTTTTTTTTTTATCATCTACAGTCAGGGTAAGTTCTCTGAGTATGAGACCATCACTTTCTCTTCCCTGTAAAATAACTGTCACATTTTAGGGCTATTAAAATGTTTTGTAGCTATAACCCCATTGTTCCAGACTGGTTTACTGATTGTAGTGAGTTCATTCACATCACGCTCCTCAGGCACTGCAGAACCACCCAACATTTGTAAACAAACAAAGAATTACCTTGGAATCAAGTAATTTTGGAGTGATAAATATAAATGATCCATGTATATAGGTCAGGGATATACATGGATATATATATCTGTGGGTCATATATACCTGATCCAAAGTACAGGATACTTATTAGGAAATAAAGATAGGAACAGGTAGCAATTAGATTTCTCACATTACACTGCCCAGGTCTTTTTATCAATGTATGTTCAGTTTGGGAAACCTTAATTTTATTTATTTAGGTGTCCTTTTAGCATGTGAAGAAAGTGTCCCCTCCTCTAGCTCATCCTCCAAGCTAAACACCTTATTGTAGAAGACCAGCAGGTCACTTAAGGATGATTTCCAGTTCATAAGTCTATGTTGACTACTCACAATCACCTTGACCTTCATGTGTTTGGAGACAATTTCCAGGAGGATTTTCTCCATGACCTTTCCAGGGACTGAGGTGAGGCTCACTGGCCTGTAGTTCTCCAGATCTTCCTTCTTGCCCTTCTTTAAGACAGGAGAGATGCTTGGTCTTGTCCAGTCTTCAGGAACCTCTCCCACTCACCACGGTGTTTCAAACATAATTGAGAACACCACAAAATCACAGAGTCATAGAATGGTTTGGGTCAGAAGGGAGGACCTAACCTGGTCCTCCTTTACTGAGGGTAGATTTTCCTTGCTCCAGATTCTCTTTGGTCTTGGTGGCCTAAGACTGCTGAAGGCCAGTATGGATGAACTACTGAAATTGTCCTCAGGAAGGAAAACAAGGAATTGGAAAAGACTTTCTAGCATAATGGGTGAAGCACTTAAATCAGAGGTAGAAGTTTGAAACCCACAAGCATAGGAAGGGTATCTGTGGGTTACACACTAACCAAGCCATGAGATAAAAGGAGAAGCACTTCCTCCTTCAACCACTTGGTGAACACAGCCTTGGTTATCCTATTTTTCCTAATAGATGAAATAAAACCTGTTATTTGAGCCACTTGGAACACGTTGTGTCAATTCAAACATATCTACAGATTTCCATCTGAATGAAAAAAAAAAAATCAACATAATATTATGTGCATTTTCTAATTACCAAAGCTCAGAAATAAGGTTGTTCATACAAATCTAAGCTTGTTGTATCCAGTTCCTTATGTGTAGCTGTGAAATATGGAGTTACAGGATTGGATACAGCTCATCCATTCCCAGAAGAGGATGGAAAAACTCACTGCTGATGTCATTATGGTCGTTCATCCATGATGTTGCAACACTTGCTCACGGCACGCTTTCAATATTCTACATTTAATACTTTTTCCTGGGATGCGTCTGTGTTTCCATAGCAAGACAAGGTGAGGGATGTTATTGTCCCTCCTCCTCCACCAGGGAGAGAAATGAGGCTGAAAACCACATTTTGAATGTGCCCCTTTTGGCTTTTTTTTCAGCTGGAATAGGGGGAAAGTCTCATTTCCCTTGCATTTCATTTATTTGTATCACAGGCTTTGCTGTCACCGGGTGCAGCTGCAAGCGCTCGGCACATTGGCAAATCTACACCTGCTTCCCCTGAGGCAGACAGAATAAAGAATAAAATCACTGACTAGCTGTAGAAAAAAAAAAAATAGAGAGGTTTTTAAATGATCTCCTGTAACCACATAGAAATGATGTTATATGAAGTGCATATTCTAGCCCCAAATAAGAATTTCAGCCACTTCAACAAGATTCTTTTCTCTCTTTTTCCAGACCCTCGCATCATTTGTGGCCTCCTGTTTGTTCATTATCATCCATACTGCGCACTGATGAAGCAGGAGTCTCACCAAAGGCTTGCATTGTAAATAAGGCTTATTCAATCATGATTCACAAGGAGAGCAAGTTAAAGTAACCCAGGTGAGTTTTGTTCTACGGTGTCCTCATTTTTTAATCCTTCCCTCGGCACATACAATATCTGGGAAGTTAACTGGCAACCATACCAACTAGGGGAGCCAAAACAATGTACAGGAGCTTGGCTGCCTGTCACTTGTGGTCCAGAAGCTGGACAGCTGGGGAGAGTTCATTCTGAGGTGCAAAGTGTAGCATTTCAGAATATACTCAGTGACCTTCCACTTGCTACTTTTCTTGTGGCATTACTATGTTTCCATTTCCTAAAGCAGGGGTGCAGAAAACAGCTTCCTTCCACTCCTTGCCCTCTGTGTTACACTGTGATGCATCACACTGCGAGCTCTTTGGCATAGGTCTCAACGCAGCAAGACAGTGATCCCAAACATGATCACAACAAGGGTGGTGAGACCCTGGCCCAGGTTTCCCAGAAAGGTGGCAGATGTCCCATCCCTGGAGACATTCCAGATCAGGTTGGCAGGGGCTCTGAGCAACCTGCTCTAGTTGCAGATGTCTCTGCACAATGCAGGGGGTTTGGACCAGATGACCTTTAAAAGTCCCTTTCAACCCAATCCCTTCTGTGATTTTATGAAACTGGGACCCCTGCATGCTGCTCGAACACTAAATACTGGTGGGAATGAGAGGGATCATTTGGGCCCACCCACAACTCACAGCAAGTTAACGCCACCAGGCTCCTCGCAGCAGACATTCACATGATGAGGAACAGCTCATCTAAATACAGCCTTTTGTAACAACTCAGCTCCAGATTTTTGGTTCAGAGTCATCAATCTTTTCCCAGTTCTTGGCTGACTTCAATAAACAATACAAACTACTTAGATAAAGATGATAAGCATAAAAGGGATCAGAAAATTCTCTTTATGTCAGGTTATAAAATACCAAACAACAGAACTAAACTGTATCTGTGACTACAGACAAGGACTTTTCCTGGACACATTCAGTTGCTTTCCAGCCTTAGCTACTCCTTGAAGAGTAACTACTGGCAGTATTACTTTGTTCCAAAAGAGGGTGCTAAAACATAATATTTATTACCAAAACTGCAAAGCTGGTAGAAAAGAACTATACCAGAAAACAAAACAAAACACCAAAACCAACAAACTAGGGGACAAACTTTCAAGTCTGTTTTGATAAATTACAATTTTTCATGTTAGCTTGATATTCAGGTTTGACCCAGTTTGATTGCTGACAGTTCTTAAGCACTCACTGAGAGTTAAGGAAAGTTCTGTCCCATTGACCTTATAACTCCTCATGTCACCAGCAGAACCGAGACCTTTAGGTACATGACTATTGTCCTGTACCAACAAAAATATTGGACATATGCTACTGAGAGGACAATTTTGTGAAACAGGCAGGTCCTGAGTTTAAATTCCAAGTTTTGGAGGAGATTGTGATCAAGAGAAGTGATCAGTAATGGGAGACATGGCTGATTTCACTTTTCTTTCCCAAATGAAAACTTAATCCTGCTGATTGAAACTTAGCAGGAGCTGAGAGCTGCCAGTACTTGGCTGATCAGTAGTACCTTGTCCACCCCACTTCTTGCTAAGCTGGAAACCTGGTGGGACCTGGCAGCTCCGAAGTCATTGCAACTCAAAGGTGCTTTTGCTAAGATGCAGAGATATTCAAAACCTGACTGGACACAGCCCTGGACAACTGGCTGTAGGCAGCCCTGCTTGAGCAGATGGGTTGGCCCAGCTAACCTCCAGAGGTCCCTTCCAACCTCAACCAGCCTGCGATTCTGCGAGTTCCATAGTTTGTGATGAGGCCCAACCTACAACAACCCTTACACCAGCAGCAGGCAAGCTACATCCCTGTGGTACTTCACCATGAAGTGCAGTTGTTGTGCAACAGCATTGCCTCAGAATGAAGTGCTGGTTTAATTGCTGCCATTTACTCTCCCTATTTCCAGTGAATTCCAGCTGGCACTAAGCAATTCCATTTGTCTACACATTGACTTATATTTTTGCCTTTCCTTTCAGCACAATAAGCTATTCAACAACCACACCAAGCTAATGTGCATGGCAGAGGTCTGCTGTGCTCCATGCTTGGCATCCAACTTAGTGCATGGAATCACCCTCCATACAAACCAGATGAACCCAAATCCCACCACAGCCCTTAAATCTCCAAATTCAGGTCATTGGATAGGTGTTAAAAATATCCGTAATACTATTACAGCTTCTTTTAGATGCCACCAGAATCCTATTTGCTTCCTATGTGTGTCTTCATTGGAGACATTATGGTTTTGATACAAAATAAAGTTGTTATTATAGAAGGAAACTACATTAATTAGTATTAATATAATTTATCAGGTACAAGGAACTCGAGAAATTAGAAATGTTACATCTTTCCCAAACTTGAATGTGCATTTCCTTTCTGATTTAGGGAAAGAAAAAGAAGAATAAAGAGAAAAAAAAAAAAAAGGTTTGTATTACTATGTGCTTAAGTCTGGATTTGGCTTGACACACTAACTCCAGCCTGTTTGGACTATGAAGATATCAGAGTAAAATCTGTGAGGCTGAAGCATTGCAGTGCACTGAGTCACTACCATGTTTCTCTGTCAGCTTCCAAACTGCTCCTCACTCTATTGCACCTGAAGAGGAATCTCTTGGACAAAGAGGACAATTTTCTGCTTAGGGAACAACTTCTCTGGGGACAGAAGGAGTATCCAAAAGTGTTTCTCTTCAATATTTCAAGGTGGTCTGTAGTAATACAGAAAGAATTAAATGAATAAATAACCTATCAAAAAGATGAGTTAGAGGAAAGGCTGGCAGGTCAACCTCAGGAAGTACAGCCATTCTGCATAGACACACACATTGGAATTTGGAAGCTCAGGCAAACGAGACTACATCTGCAAAAGTGTGCTAGAAGTTACTTGAGGACAGATTTTCATGTGAAGCTTCTGGCAGTATCATTTCTGGGCGGCCCTGGGAAGACATCCAGTCTAACAGTCTTTGGTGTACCTCTGCATCTAGGTCCAAGAGAATGCAAGGGGTGAAGTAGTAGAGACTACCAGGACAAAGACTGCCAGGAAGGAAGTCTTGAGGTTTAGAGTATCAGTGCTACATTTTGGACAAGTATAACCCATCAGTACATCAAGTACATGTTGGTTTGTGAAGATGTTGCTCGTCCTACACCACATGTGGTCCTCTTAACTTACTTGTACTGCTTGTGCCACTGAAACCAGGAAAGACAAAACCAGTTTTTGAAGGTGTGACATTTTGTGCTTGTTCCACCAAGCATAAAGCCTCTCCTCTTCCCTGACCTTTTTTTCTGGTTTATATTGGTGGCAGAGTTGTGATGGGGTCAGTAGCTCCTGCTCTGTGTGATTTTTACCTCTTCCCTAACCAACCTAAATAAACATTTGCGTATCGATTCCTCCTGAACAGACAGATCTCCAGGGACATGCCACAGTTAAGGCAGCAGGACAACACTGACTTCACTTTGGGGCAGCATGTGGAGGATTCAGGGTGTCAGGTCAAAGAACTTGAACTGTAAACAGAAGGGCTGGGCTATAGACCAAACCCTCTGTTAAATGCAATAGAGTCACATCAGGATCATGGTAGTCAGCCAATGCCCCTGTCTGCTCCCGAACCAGCCGGTCATGGAATCATAGAGATCATCAAGGCCAACCATTAACCCAGCACTGCCAAATCATCACTAACCCATGTCCCTCAGCACCACATCCACACAGCCCTCCAGGGATGGGGACCCCACGACTGCCCTGGGCAGCCCAGGCCAGGGTTGGAAAACCCTTTCAGTGAAGACTTATTTCCCCAGTATCCAACCTAAACCTCCCCTGGTGCAACTTGAGGCTGTCTCATCCTGTCACTTGTTCCTTGGGAGCAGATCCCTACCCCACCCGGCTTTAACCTCCTGTCAGGGAGTTGCTGAGAGCCAGAATGTCTCCCTTGAGCCTCCTTCTCTCCAGGCTAAACAACCCCAGGTCCTTCAGCTGCTCCTCACCAGACTTTTTCTCTAGACCCTTCCCCAGTTTTGTTGCCCTTCTCTGGCCACGCTCCAGCCCCTCTAGTGGTCCTTCCAGTCCTAGGAGTGAGGGGCTCAAAACTGAACCCAGTATTCGAGGTGTGGCCTCACCAGTGCCGACTACAGGGGGACCATCCCTGCCCTAGTCCTGCTGGCCACACCAGTGCTGACACCACTCAACGCAGACCCCTCTAAATGGAACTTCCCAGCTGGTTTGTCTTAGGCCAGTGGCCACTTTCCACAGCGTCCCCGAAGGCGGTGGTGGAACAGCATCTTCAACCCCTTCCCCTGCTCATCTATCGCATTCCCACCGCCCCATCCTCCTTCTCCTCCAGGTGCTTGTCGGGGGGAGAACCAGCCGAACCCGGCGCACCTCGCCCGGGAACCCCGGGGCCCTGCTGCCCTGCGGCCGCCGGCGGGGGCGGGGGCGGCGGAGCCGGGGCGGGGGGAGGCGGTGCCTTATAGCGCGGGTGCGGCGGGCAGCGCCGGCAGAGCCGAGCCGAGCCGAGCCGGCCGTACCCTGGACAGCGCCTCGTCGCCGCCACCGCCGCCATGGTGAGTGTCTCAACGGCCGCCACAGGGGACCCCGGCTGCTTTCCTCCCATCCCCTTCCCGGGGCTGGCTGCAAACCAGCCGCCGCTCCCCATGCTTGTCAGCGACCGGCTGCAAGAGGGGCCCCGCTGCTCTCCTTCCTCCCTGGGGTCAGAGTCGGGCTGTGCTTTTATTTTGGGGTGGGGGGAGGCCCCCAGCTGCCCCCTTACATCCCCCGGAGGGGCACGGGAGGGAACTCCGAGCGCAGCCGTGCAACGCGGGGAGCCGGGAGGGGACACTCCAATGGAGGAGAAGGGGGGTCGTGTATGGGCAGGGGAAGTGAGTGATATGCAGCTCCCCCCCTCGGGCATATAGCTCCCCAGTGCACCCACAGCCCCTCTGCCCTTTTCGGCTCCAAGCAGGTGCGTTTTCCTCTATTTCTAGGTGCATTTGAGCGTGTTACATAAACAGATTATTCCCGGCGATGGGTTAATAGAAGTGCTCCTGTCAGTCATACAGACTCCCAGCATGGTAGGGGATTGAAGGGACCTCTGGAGATCATTTTGTCCAAGCCCCCTGCTAAAGCAGGGTCACCCAGAGCAGGTTGCTCAGGATCAGGTGTCCAGGCAGGTTTGGAATCTCTCCAGAGAAGGAGACTCCACAACCTCTCTAGGCAACCTGTTCCAGGCTCTGGCAAACAAATGGTCTGTAGTGGAACACTTACCTTTTTTATTTCCTCCTCCATGTAATGAATGAACAATAGAGTTTTAGATTCCAGTTCAGCATTTAGGAGCTAAACTGGAACAGTGCAGTCACCAGTTTAGGCAATAGAACCATTTCCCCATGGCTCTTTGTGTCTTTGCAGTCATAGTAACATCCCCAAAGGAGCTCATCCTGTATAAACAAGAATGCATTTGCTTTAATGCTGACCCTACCAAGCAGGACAGTATCACACGGGTATTTTTCAGCCTTAAAGACTAAGGTACCATGTGGCTGAATAACCTGTCATATCAGAACCTTGGGACATGATTAACAACAGAAGCTAGTTTTTCTTTCATATGATTTAACCACAAAAAATACCTTTTTTTTGTAATCTCCCCCAAATGTCTTTGCATTGTATATAGTAAATTCTGTCATCCATGCATACAAATCAGTTTGGAATACCCTCGCCATCCCCCCCCCCAGGTGATTCAGACATTAATAATGTTAAAATAGTCTTTCCATGAGTTAAAAATCACAGAATTGTTTTGGTTGGAAGAGACCTTTAAGACCAGAGTCCAACCATTGCCCCACCACTGCCACAGCACCACTAACCCATGGCCCTCAGCACCACATCTCAGCTTTGAGGCTCTTTCAGGGATGGAGACTCCACCACTACCCTGGGCAGCCTGGTCCAGAGCTTGACAGCCCTTCTGGGGAAGAAATTCTTCCTAATAGCCAACCAAAATCTCCTCTGGTGCAACTTGAGGCCCTTTCCTCTTCTCCTATCACTTGTTACTTGGGAGAACACACCTTCCCCCAGCTGGCTCCAACCTCCTTTTAGTCAACTTGAGTCCTCTTCCAACAACCACGTATCCATTTGCTGTCATTCTGAATCTGCTTCTCTGATTTAAGTCTCTTTGCAATCAACTCAAACTTAGGATGACAGACATGAAAAGACCCCATTGAAAAAGCCCAGAAATAGCGCAGTAATTTCTGCTGTCTAGGGCCCCAGAATGACTTTCCACTACATTCCTGAATTCCTCTTTATCGTGTAGGGTGGAATGTAAACACAAAAGATGTGACTGAATTACCACAGCTACACCAAGTCCATGTGCGTTGTCAGTAACCAGTGCAGCTAACATCCAGGTGGCTCAGAAGCACTGAGTCAACTGGAAAGAAAGTTAAATATTTTAACTGGTTCAGGCTCTTTTAATTTTGCCTCCTTCCAGGACTGAGATGAAGTCAGTTATAGATCAAGGAAAAATTAATTGGTAACAGAGGCAATGGCAACGTTGAACTAATGGAAGTGATAGCTGAGACCTACCCTTGACCTGTTATTCCTGGTTCTTAGAGCTGTTTAATTCAGCCTTGAAATTATTCTTCAAACTGCTGGCAGCAACATCCAGGAATCACCATTCAGAGCGACATGTGGGTTTCTACCAGCAAGTTTTGCTCTTCTGTATCTCCAAGAACTTTAGGATTGAAATGGAGCTGAGATTTCCTGAGCCTTGTTCCTCACACCTACAGGCATTCCGTGGGGAAAGTGGCCAGTTTGGGAACATCCTTAGGGTGGTGTAAAGGCTGAAGGTTGCTTTGGCTCTCAAAGTATGAGACTGTCCTTGGAACATGAGCTACTGAATCTAAAGCCTGAACTTTGGAGAAAAAACTGCAGCCATGGCGCTAATGCAGGCTTAAAAGTTACAGCACATCAGTGTCTAGATGGACCTGGAGCTTGGGAGCAGGACACAGACACAGGAGGGTGCTACCAAAGGTATCAGGAGCAAACGAGTGACAGATTTTTGGCCTGAATATTTCATTTGGAACAATGCTTTATCACTCCCTTTTCTAGTGACATAGAAATAAGCAGGTGCATGCTACTCACACCCCTTGAACTTAACCGAGAGAGGTTCCTCAGCATGCTGGGTGTTCAATCACTATTATTTGTAGAAAGTGACATAAGGAAACATTTGGGTTGTTGTTTTCTGAGATTTTTTTGTTGTTGTTCAAAAGTTCTTTTTGCTGAAGCAGCAAAACCCGGTCTTCACTTGGCTCGGAGTCTTTCCTCAGCATCTCCACCATGTTGAGGACAACCATGGTGGGATGCTTCTTGTGTTCATGTCATTCATTGCAGCTCTACTTAATTCAGTGGATCTAGGTCAAGTTACACTGGCTCAGGATTTGGCTGCTCCCGTGGACTGTAAACCGCTTATAAATTTTGATTTGTCAGTGTAATTTCCATGGGGTCAAATCCCACTTTGATGGGGCAAGGAAGTGTGTAACCTTGCACAGTGCATGGACACTAATGCTTCCCAAGAGTCTGGGAGACACTGAAGAAAGCCTGAACATGAGGAGAGCCTAGAGCTGTATTTAATAGGTTCAAGTATCTGTACCTCAACAACAATCCAGCTGCAGAGGGGTTATATGGGAGCTAGGATATTTTCTAAATTCCCTAAGATACTTTGATAAGAGACTTTGTAATCTGAAATCAATGAAGACAGACACCTAACTCTTCTAAGCACAGAATCATTTTGGTTGGAAAAGACCTTTAAACTCATCGAGTCCAACTCATGGCCACCATATCAGGGTATGATGCTTGATGTGGGCATATGTTGACTGCAAGACACACAGAAATGGCCTTAGACAGCACCAAAACCCTCTTCTTTGTCAGCAGCAGTCAAAATAAAACCCTGCCTCATCTGCCATTAATATTTAATCACCCTGAGCACCTTACAAACAAACAAAAAAATATCGCAAGGACAGTGGTGCAGCCCCTGAACACTGACACACAAACTGGAAAAGAACATTTTTCAGTAGATAGAGAGAAGTGCAGCCCAAATCCAGAGCCAGTGCTACAGCACCCACTGCCTACACACTCTTCAGAGTGAAAAGGCCACAGACTTCAGCAGCTCTGCCATCCAGAACAGCCAGAGCTGTAGCAGCCCATACAGAATGAATAAGCAGTGGGAAAACACACTCAGAAACTACATCTAGAATGGACAAAGGGACATAAGTGCTTGCAGAGAAACTCAAGATGTGTCAAAGCCTTTTGCACATGATGGGATTGATTAAAAGAAACCAACCCCCTCCCCCCCAGGACCTGAAGTAAAAGTCGAGTGTTTCACTTGCGTAGTTAAGTTATAGATACCTGCTTATCAGAACCTGCCTGCTGGCCTTGGTGTTGATCCCTTTCATCTCGAGGAAGATCCTTTGATTCTTTAATGCTGATCATTGTGTCTTCATTACCAGCAGTCTGACCTGTGGAAAGAAACAAGACTCCTGTTCATCAGGCACTTGATTTTACTTTCATTTAGTTTAATAGAATCTCTTGATTTTATTAAAGAAAAAAATCAGATGCAAATACTTTTAACTGAATCAGAGGTTCAATTTTAAAGATGGCAGGAGTATTTTCTTTAGGTATCAGTAAACTTCAGATTAAGGTGAATATAAAGGGCTAGTTTATTGCCTGATCTAAGCCAGCTTCGAGAGTAGATCAACAGAATCACATTAGGTAGGAATTTTTCCTGATATTTTCATGAGTTTTGTCTATAAAACTGTTTTAGAAGCTGAAGCCTTATGCAAATTGAGTCTGAAATCCATATTCAGTGATAAAGTTCTAGGTCACAAATGCAGCCTGACTGCTAATTACAGCCCGGAAAGGAGAAGGGAGAGAAATGAGGAGGGTGAAACCAAGCATGCCCACTGGTTATTGAGAGCCAGAAAGCTGCTGGGATAAGTCTGCCTTGTGAGGCACTGGTGAAAGGGCACAAAAAGGATTGTTCAGCTGCAACTGAGAAGAAACATCTCGTGAGACTGGGGCCTCCAGCTCTGTCCCATTATAAATCTCACGCTTCAGACTTCAAGCCTATCAAATTTATCAGCCAATTTATAAATGCCTGGCAACAGCTGAGCTTATAAATCCATTATCCACGTACACCCCACATGGCTTGGCCTTATCATATGCTAAATACATGGGCCACAATAGCTGACTGGCTGCTTCTTGACCCACACGATTGCTGCACAAGTTGACAAGCAGGGTTCAATATGGGAAAAAAAAAAAAAAAAAAAAAGGAATAATTACATATTCTGTGGTACTTCATATCTACCTAAGTAACCACAAAAACCAGCCTGGGTTTTTGAGGGCTAATTACGCTCAGATCTAGGATAAGAGGGGGACACTTTACATCCTACATCTTCAAGAATATGATCACTAATGTTATTTAGCATTAGTACTGAAGGTGCTCTGATTAGATGTCAATCCAACAACAACTGAGTGTATTAAAACAACCAAGCAAGTTTTTCTAGCTAATGATTTTTAACTGCATGGCATTTCCTCTGCCTCAGTCAGAGCAGACCAGGATAAAATAGTAAAGGTCAGATGTTCCAAACTGAAGGAAATCAAACCCTACATGGCAGAAACTGCTGCATGGTAATTTATAACCAGAGAATTTAAAACAAATAAAAAAAGTTTTCATCAGTGTTGGGAGACATTCTGATTTTTTCTGCTAAGAAGGACAGATGCAGAGATGAAGCAAGAATTACTTCATGTTCTCTGTCATTATCTGAAAGCCAAATGCAGTGAGAAATGGAAGATGGATGGTCAAGTTTTAAATAAATATCCTAAAACCAAGCGTAAGGAAGATCAACAAACCCATTCTTTACCTAGTTCTGAAAGGCCCCCTAAAATATGCTAGTCAGTACTTATGATTCATGACACTCTGCAGCCAAAGACAGTATGGTACAGTTCAGCAGTTTGATTTAAGGTTTTATAAGAGGTAAATTTGAACTGGTTTGGAGGAGGAGACATAAGAGAACTTCCATACTCTCTTCTTGTCTTATTAAACTTGAAAATCAAATATTTCTTTTCCTCTCCTCACCCAGTCATCTTTAATCATGCTTGAAGTCTAAAACATGAATTAGCATTTGAAATCCTTCTTTTTTTTGCCCTCAAGGATTTAAGGGAGAAATGGAAGAAATTAAATGAAGCGCCAGTTAACAAAACAAGAAGATATTTTCCTCTCCAATTGTTGTTTCATATTCTCGAGTGACACTTTAGAAAACAGGCATCAGATTCTGTTTCTTTATTTCCCTATATTACAAATCTATTTTCACAGCCAGCTAGAAGAAAAAAAATAAAACAAAAAAACCCCAAGCTTGTTTCTTGCATTTTCCTGTGAACCTGAATAAAATGGCTCCAAAAGCAAAGTGCTTTCAAACTGGCAAGGAATAAATAGTTGGCAGAGTTGTCGAGGGTGATTTCCATGTCAGGGAATTGGCACAACTTTGGGTAAGGCGATTCTGAATCTGCAGCCAGCTTCCATCGCAGTTTAAAAGGTCAGGTGTGAGGCCGTGCAAGTTCTGCACCTCCTAGAAGTTGGTATTTGTGGCAGAACAGTGTTTTATTATGTACACAGTTTCATTTTCTCAGCAGTCCATGCAATTCCAGGGGAAAAAGCTGTATTTTCATTTGTGTATGTTTGGTGATCTACTATTCAACTCTTTTTATGTACAAAGTTGTTTAATCAATTTGCACTACTGACTGGCTACTCAAAATTATCCACCTCCCCAAATTCAGAAGCTATTCTAGTATGAAAAATATCCCATGCAATGCTTATAGGACTGCATCTGTCCTCTCAGCTCTTGGGATTATGGTGCCTTCCTTGAGTAGCATTTCAATGTTTTTTTGTCATTATACCAGCAACTGAACTGTGGTTTAAAACCTTAAAAGTCAGTCCTTCTTACCTTGACCAGACTTCTGAGATGTGTCTTAGTATTAAGGCTGCATGTGAAGCCAGACAAAAACTCCATCTCTTCAAGTTTATGGAAGAAAAAGAAAAATAAAAGAGAAAAAAAAATATCAGAAAACAGGCATATCAAAAACCAGTTCAGATTAGCAAAGTATTTCCAGGTGCTTTTCTTCTTCCCATCTTCTACTGCTGCTGGAAGCAGAAATGAGAGATGTCTTGCAACCTGCCAGTATGAGGGTGGCTTCAATTTCAGCAGTTACCATCACTTCCCAAATAGACACCTTATTTCACATGAGTTATTTCAGAAATCCAAACGTCCTCCCCAAAAATCAGATCCTTCCATTGAAAGAGGTATTAGAACACTCTGGATCCACCCTTAAAAGCATCCTTGGAAATTTTGCCTCTTCAAATACTGGAGCTACTGGCTTTATCTGGAAGCCTGATGCTTAAGAGTCGTAAGAAGGTAGCACAGACTCAGTCCATCTCCAAAACCAGACAAGTCAAATATGTCACATCTCTTGTTTAACAGCATTCTCCTCAATTTCCAGAGCACTCTTTTCTGGCAGGTTAGTTACAGATCCTCTCTAAGACTTTTTTTTTTTTTTTTTTAGTTCTCTGATATGTGTCAGAAACATCACAGGATGTTCATGCTCCCCTTTGAAAGCTGAGATACAGTGTGTGATTTCTCAGTGCTGAAACACGTTAGAAACTTGGCTCAAAAATAGGCAGTTAGTGCAAGGAAATGGAAAAGGCAGCAGCATTTATCTTTATTCTTCTGCAAAATACCCACAGCTCTCCACTTCAGTGAAAAGCAACACTGAGAACCTTCTGATTTTGATGCACTTATTTCTCCCTTATTGCCAGAGCCTGAATTCAAATAGTACCTGCAAAAATCCTTGAAAGATAAAAGACTAGATAAGAGTTGCTTTGCTTACAATAACTAGAAGAAAAACCTCAGAAATATCCCCCATAACCTACCCTTGAGGGAAGAGCACCACTTTTATCCCCTTCTACATTTCCTAAATTACCAGTGTAATTTTATTTCAAATCAGGTATCACTGAAATGTGCCCCCAGGACTACATTTAATACAGAGTTGTTTGGGTTTTTTTCACTAAATAACTCCTTTACCCATCAAGAGGCAAGTAATTTCCATTTGCCAGACACCTTTGGGAGGTGGCAGAATTCAGATCAGCAAGCATTTTGGTGGAAAGGTTCAGAACTGAAAGCCAAGCCAGAGAACAGTGTCACAAGGATGGGTGTAGAAGGGAAACAGCACAGCACTATCTCATTTGGTCTCCAGGTGTGTTTTCAGGAGTTTAAAAGACTGTGTTTCAAAATTCTGGCTCATTAAATCTTTGATCTTCAACCAGAGCAGGGTGCTCAGAGCCCCATCCAGCCTGACTGGGAATGGTTCCAGGGATGGGGCAGCGACCACCTCTCTGGGCAACCTGGGACAGTGTCTCACCACCTTCAGTGTAAAAAATTTCTTCCTTCTCTCCAGTTTACATCTCTCTCTTTTAGTTTAAATCTCTCTCTTTTAGTTTCAAACCATCACCCCTTGTCTTGTCACAACAGGCCCTGCTCAAAAGATTGTCCCCATCTTTCTTATCCACTCCCTTTAAGTACTGAAAGGCTGCAATAAGGTCTCCCTCCAGCCTTCTATTCTGCACCCCCAACTCTCTCAGTAAGCCAGTTTGGGATACATTTTGATCAACAATCAGTTAATCAGATCTTTGGGTAAATACTTCAGGTAACTGAGTCTAAATTACAAAGGAGAAACACGTGTAGTCAGAATGAAGTGTTCGATTCAATCAGAGCTCTCAACACGGTGCTTATACCCAGCTGGGAAAAGTACCCAAGGACATCTTCAGACATCACCTCCCAGTGCCTTTCTGAAATGATTTCTTTTAGGAAGATTCAAGAATAGGTGGATTTTCTTTCAAACCAGTAATACTCACAGTTCTTCTATTTTCCTTATCTAACTCTCACAGCTCTCACACATTTGCTCCCTCACATTTATAGATTGCAGAAGCTTAAACAGAGATGTGTGTTTCTTCCTATAATCTGTTTTCCAGGGGAAAGTCTCTTGCTGCTGTTTTATCTTCTGTAACGCTTCTCTCTGATATTTAATAACTAGATTTACCATCATTACCTTTGCCACTTCTGTCACACGGCACAATTTACTGGCAAATAATTATTCTGTGTCAGCTAGTTAGCTTGTCTTCCCTTTTTTTTTTTTTTTTTTTGAGGATAGAAGCTTCCCCTTTTATCTGTTTTAAGGATATCTGTAGTGATACTTAAACCATCTGCAGGTGCTATTGGTGCTGCTTCTAACTTGTCCTGTAAAACAAATGTATTTATCATGGTTACTTGGAAGAAATTGTCATCTCTTCAAATAATGCTACCCAACAATACACATTTAACGCAAAGTAAGAAGTGATGCTTCTCCTTCTACGAAACAGTAGTAAAACTAAAGAGACTTGGAGCGTCTGCTTCACTTGTTGGAAACTTGAGCTCACGAGGATATTCATTTTCTGGAAAGAGGTACCTGATCGGTGCCTGTGACGTGTATCAGGTCTCAGCCAGCTCAAGCTGACCTTGCCAGCAACTCCATTTTCCTCCTGTCCACTACAGGTCGGTGCTAAACCTCATCGATACTTAACTGTGGAGGGAGCCAATATTTTTCCACATGATCTTGATCTTCCTAGCGGCTGTTTGCTCGAAGAATTAATTAATAATGACATCAGCCCAGACGGGCGTGGCAGGCACTGCGGTTCTCTGGTGGATGTTATGTCACATGAAAATTCCCAGCGTCGATGACACTTGATTTTACAGGTCAGCTTAGGCTGATCCTATCAGATGATGTCCCTGAATGATGAAGAAAGCTGTGGGAAGAGCCTCTGCCGAGAAAGCCGATCTTCTAATACTGGACATAATCACGAGCACACAAAATATTGTGCAAGACCAGCATACTGAAGCACTGAATGGCTTCTAGTCATGTTTTCTTGCCATAGATACTGTGACTTTAGGACTTTTCTGGGTTTACTTTTCTCCTTTAAATCAGCAGTTACTTGTAAATGATCATAGAATTGTTTTGCTTGGAAAAGACCTTTGAGAACATTGAGCCCATTAACCCAGCACTGGCAAAACTAAACCATACCCCAAGGTATCTAGGGATAGCTGTAGATATATATATGATATCTAGCATCAAATGATAAAGATAAATGGCTATTAAAACTCGCAACATTGAAATATGTTTAATTTTATGTTCAATATAGAGATTTTAGGTTTTTATAAGCAGGTGTCTTGACCCAAAACCTTAGGTTTCTTTCCCAAAGTGAATTATATTCATAACTAACTAATTGAAAAGCTTCTCGCACCTAGTTTTGTCCCTGCATTCCTCACCCAGCAGTTAGACTGTTTTGTACCTGGTTAATGACCTCAAAGTGAAATTGAAAGGCTTTGCATGAGTTGGAAGATTAAGGCTGAAACCTTAGAAGCTGGGATCTGGACACTAATCCACAGCAGCACGCTACAAACACCTCCTCCTCTTCCATTCTTTTCTTTCCCCTTTTTTCCACTTACACCCCTATAAATAGCTCAGAAAAGGGTCTACGTTTGGGCAGTGGTGACAAGAAATGGTGTAGCAAATGACTGCAAAACAAGAAAACCCCATTTCTCTAAGGAGCAAATAAACTCAACCAGATTTCCATCACCCGCGTGGTATGAGCAAGAACAACTTTGTAAACTGAGTGTTACTCTCAAAGATGTGGCTAAAGCAGGCAACATGATCCAACTTACCAGTCTCTGAATGGAGAGCAACGGGAAGAAAACAGGCGTACGCTCAACTGCAGCTCTTAGCTACTTTGCCACCTTCCTTCGTTCCAAGTTTTGAAGAGAAATTAAAATACAAGAGCTCCACTCCTGGCAAAGGGACCATTGCACCCATGTGGAGCTTTGCTGGTCTCTTCAGCAGCCAGCACACATCATTTCTTCACTCTGAGGGTGGTGAGACAGGTTACCCAGAGAAGCTGTGGATGCTCCATCACTGGAAGTGTTCAAGATTAGGTTGTCTGGGGCTTTGAGCAACCTGGTCTAGTGGGAGGTGTCCCTGCCTTTAGCAAGGGAGTTGGAACGAGATGATCTTTAAAGTCCCTTCCAACCCAAACCATTCTGTGATTGTATGATCTACCCATATGTGGTGGGTTATAGCTATGCAATGAACATGCCCCTTGATAAATCTCCAGTTTCTTCCACATCCATTCCCATGTGGTAAGGGACTGGGAATGTGTCTTGGTCTATACCTTGTGTAATTCGGTAACATGAGCAGGTTACAGAGGGTATAGATCAGGGTAGATTTTGATGCATTGTTGGATGTTTAGCCCAATTTGACTAAATGTTCATAGGTACAAGTTTCCACGAAGGAAATACAGGTGGGCAGAATTTATCTCAGCAGCTTTATATGAGGATCAAATAAGACATTCAGTAGAGAGTTTGGAAAACAAAACAAACACAGAGGCATTAGAGATATGATTTTGTGGGGTTTAATCCCACTGGGTTCCTTTCTGGGGTTTCTGACTTTATAGAAGACAGTAATAATCTTAATTTACAGGTATTCTGTTTAAATAGCATTCTAGTTTTGCTGTGGTAATGAAAGCCTGACTAACTTCTAGAGCACGTAAATATAGGAAAACAAGAACTTAGTGGTTTAGCCCAGTGAAAATACAGGACAGAGGACATCAGTTTGAGGGATCTATACTGAAGAAGTTACTACAAAAGCCAAAGAAGGATGTGAACATCTGTCTGAGCCTGTTCCAGCTGTGGCAGCAGATGAGATTACAGCTCCCAGCCGCACAGCACTGTCCTTTGCTGTGGGTCACTGTCCTGCACGGCTCCTCACATGAGTTTTGCATAAATTATTTTATTCAGGATGTGCCCAAGTTGCCAAAGAGCTCCTATCTGGATAGTTTTGATTAACCAGAGTAACTTCAACAGACGTGTGTAGCAGCTGTACAACCAGCACTGCCAAGAGGTCTCTGCTGGTGTTCCCAGTTCAAAGGACCAGTACTTTTTCCTGAAAACAATAGTTTATCCTGTGCTATAATTGTCTGCTCCTAGAAGTTTTTATAGTAGAATATTCCTCTGTACATGTTCAGTAGCTATAACAGTGTTAAAAGACTTTAGGAGCATGAAGTTAATAGTGAACTTCTGAACTTCATAATGCCTTGACTGTCACTACAGTATGTAGTTAAGTGATGCAAACAAAACATGCTACATTTAATTCATTTTCTTATGGAATGATAAAATCATTTTGGTTGAAAGAGACCTTTCAGATCATCAAGTCCAACCATTCCCCAAGCACTGCCAGGGCACCACTGACCCATGTCCCTCAGCACCACAGCTCCACAGCTTTGAAACCCCTCCAGCGATGGGGACTCCACCCCTGCCCTGGACAACACTTGCAAATTAGGAAAATTTTCCTAATTTCCAACTTAAACCTCCCCTGGTGCAACTTGAGCCATTCCCTCTTGTCCTGTCACTAAATGTGTGTACAATACCTTTAACATTATTTCGATATTAGAAGCCAATTTTACCCCCTACATCCTGACGAGGTGAATTAATTGCACAGGCATTAATTACACACACATAACTGTCAGTTTTGTCAACAGCTCTCAGAAGCTTGCCTTTTAGTTATGTGCTTCACAGGCTGTATTCAATCTTCTGCCACTACTACCTTAGCAAAAGGGTGTCTATAAAGGGAATTAGCATTGCAGGGAAAAGTCTTAAGCAGTTAATTAGTTAATATTTTACAAGTTGAGCTTCTGACTTACAATTTTCCAAAGGGCTACTTATAACTTATACTCTTTCACAGGCAGTTATCAAGAAAAAAAACCTCTGAGGCTTTATTTTGTATGTTTGTATTTTTATATTTTATATTAATTTAATTTATTGTATTTGAAAGGGAGAACCTCACAGCTTTACTTCTATGGTTTTCAAACACTCCTGCCATGTCCCCCCCTGCAACAGTAGGAGCTGCACCATTCAGAGAGCTCCAGTCAGGGAACACATTTTAGAAAATCCTTTCTGATCCCCCCTGCCTGTGACAGGAGGGGCCAGGAACCCCTTGCACATTAATCCCCGCCGTGGGCACACAGTGTTAGGTTGCAGACATCTGGGACGGCAACCAAGAAACCTACTTCTTGGGCATAGAGTGCCCTTTGTCTTACTGTGCTGCCAGGATTGTGGGAAAACCAGAGCTCTTGCTTTTAGGGTTGAGGGGGTTTTATTTTAAGGTTCATTGTCCAACAAGCCATGAGATCCTGTACAGGGTCTTCTATTCATCTTACATCTTGGAGTTACAGGAGAAAATCAGGAGCATTTTGCAGTACTAGAAAGGATGCGTTGTGTGTTCGTTTCCATCACTTTCTCCAGAGAAGCAGCCAGATGTGTGTGCTGAGAACAAAATAAAGCCCCGCATGTGTTTTACCAACTTACAAAATCAGCTTCTCAGCAGCAACAAAAATCTGCCTGCAAATAGCAAAGACAGCAAAATTATCAAGTCACAGCATACCCAGAAAACCCAGCTGCCTCGTAAAAGTCTTGCTGCAGTTCTCCCCTGTCATTTCATTTGCTCCCCATCCCCATCTTGTTTCATTTAAATTTAGGCTGCAAGGCTTTTGCTGCAAAAACCACCTAGTTGCACGCGTGGCACATGTTGGGCAGATGCTCTACACCCAGGCACATCTTCAGGGAATATTCTGTCCCAGACCCAAATCATCTGGTAAATCCAAAGCCTTAAAAGGGTAACAACCCTCCCCTGCTGCAATGGAATTATTTTCCCATGTTCTCTAAGGGCAGCCAGCTGTCCTGCTCTTAGAAAGCAGGAAGCAATACACTGCTGCTTCTTCATTCTGGGGTTTGGTTCAGCATCCGACACCGAGTCTGATTGTTTGGAAGCAGCTATGTTGAGCTCGGCAGGCTTTCGTGTTGCTGATGTAAAATTAATTCTGTCACTGATCCGTCTTCCCAACACCTTGTCAAGTCAACAAGAGCTGAACAGATCATTAAAGAAGCAATTGTAACAGAATTAACCTCTCTCTAAAGAAACTTCATTGGGGTTCTTTGCGTGTAACTTAAGGATCTTCCTGCTTCAAAGGAAGTTTTCTCTTATTCAAGCCAGGACCAGCTCCCAAGGATTGTTTCTTTGCCCAAGGAGGTGATTTATTCACTGAGGCTATTTTGAGGCAGCAGAATTTTCATCTACCCTTTCACTTTTGACTATTTTCCTTTTTGCTTATCCCCTCACAGTCACACACTCTTGTCACATCATCGCTGGCAGGAATTAAGCCTCCTCTTAGGTCACACTGTCATTTTAAATCAGACTGTTAGAGCAAAGTAAAAAAATGAGGTCAATAATTGCTACCATTTTCTTGGGAACTGACAGACCACATCTGAGGTCTCCCTAGAGAAATCTTCTTTAATTACAAGTTAAGCTGATGTTCCCCTGTGTAGCAGGTAGAATTGAGCAGGATTACTTTTAAAAGGATTGCACTGATCTGCTTTGGTGACAGTTTCATTTTGAAATTCTGATAACAAGCGAGAGGATGGGTTAAAAAGATACAATTCTTGGGAGCCTACGCAACCGACACATGCTGCAAATTGGGCCACAGCAGCCACTCTTCCTTTCCCCTCTTCTGTTAAGGCCAAAACAGTTCTGTTTTGAGCACTGTGATTGACATATACTGTTTTAGTGATCACTTAATATGATTGTGAAGAACAGAGCAAAAAAAAAAAAGTTTGGAAATGGTGGAAGGGAAAAGCTGCAAGCAGCGATTGCAGGAAGGGAACTTTTCATCCTGGAGACAACGTGATACTCAGCCTTTTACAGGATAAACCAATGACAAATATGTCATAGGCTGAATGCTTTCAAGTACTTAAATTACAAACAGATTTGGGGAAACCAAGTAAATATTAAATGAGTTCTTAACTTTCATTCTAACCCCTGCAATTGTAGTGCAGAAACCTTCCAAATTCCTTTTCTTTGTATTTAAAAAACAAAGAAAAACCAAACCCAAACAGCTTATTATTTTTGCAAAAAGCTATGTACCTCACAAGGATCTATAAGCTGACAGCAGCTTCACCCTTCCTTACAACAGAGCATGTTTAGAACCACTTTCTTGCCTGTACACCAAGGAAAAAGTAGATTTCAAGACTTAAACATGTAAACTTAAACACACCTCTAAGCCTTCAGGCCCCAGAGAACAACTTCAGCTTCAGAAAGATGCTCAGATACCTTCCACAGACCTCTGCATACTGGGACTCAAACCAGCCGTGGGAGACAGCACAGAACTCTACCCTGCTTGCTCTCAGGCAGCATAAGGATAGGAAGAGATCTGAGAGCAAATTGCCTTTCCCTATAAAATTAGCCTGAGAACCAGTAGTCTACATACTGTCACTGGAGGCACTATGCAGGGGGTGTCTGGAACGCAGCAAGACCCCTTCCCTCCCAAAAATAAACTAGTGGGAGAAAAGAAGGGGTAGGAGGGGTTCCCTGAACAGCAGATCCCTCATGCGAGTCCTTCCCGTCTGCTACAGAGCTTGGGCGTGCAGAGGATCACAGAATCCCAGCATGGTAGGGATTGGAAGGGACCTGTGGAGATCATCTCGTCCAACCCCCCTGCTCCAGCAGGGTCATCCAGAGCAGGGGGCCCAGGATCATGTCCAGGCAGGTTGGGAATCTCTCCAGGCCTCTTTGAAGATGTAACTCTTACTTGCAAGGTATGTTTGAGTAGAGAGATTACACAACTAAAAATCAAGATGAAAGAGAAGCAATTCAGGTTGTCTGTGTAAGTAGCATCTTCTAGCACGCTCCTGGCAACTTAGCCAAGTCAAATCTTCTTCTTCAGGTTTGGGGCAGATATTGCTGGCAGCCCTCCCCTTTCCTGTGGGCATTGCTAAAGTACATGGCAAATTTCTGTGCAGCAACCAACTAAGAGAACTTTTAGACACAAGTGCCCTTGCTTCAAAATTACAAGATAGGACAGAGGAGAAACTACACATACCAGGAAAAAAAAGACCAAACAGAACAACAACAACATAGAATCATACACTGATATGGGTGGGAAGGGACCTTTACAGGTCACCCAGTGCAACCCCCCTGCAGGGAGCAGGGCCATCTGCAACCAGAGCAGGGTGCTCAGAGCCCCGGCCAAC
>JANHGN010018764.1:0-15861 GCA_024605025.1 Megaceryle maxima | reverse complement strand
TGCTCTAGTTGAGGATGTCCCTGCTCTCAGCAGGGGGGTTGGACTAGATGACCTCTGGAGGTCCCTTCCAACCCAGATGTTTCTATGATTCTATGTTTTTTGGCGTTTCCTGAGTGGAGTGCCAGAACCGCTTCCCCCTGCGCGGCCGACAGCGTACAGGGACCCAAACCTGCAACCTTTCCTTCCCGCCTCTGTTGCCATGCTCGCCTTCAGAGACCCCTCCTGACAGGGCTCCTAGTGTGTAACTCCTGGTGCGTTCCTCAGGCAGTAGGGTGGCTTTCTTGGGAGCCCTTTCGAGCACTGGCACGGTTATCTCTTCCCTTCTCTACGTGAAGGGATTTGACCCCTCTCTTTTCACCCACCTCCTCGAGCCCTGAGTTCAGAAGAGAAGGGTCACAGCTGGAGAGCCGGATCCAAGATCTGTTTCCATTTCACCTCAGGAATGTGGACAAACCCTTCACAGATGCGCTCTGTGTCCCAGAGCCTCTGCCAAAAGAACGATGCCGCGTCTCCAGCGAATCGTCAGTCCCTTTCTGTGCAGCAGTGTGCCTTGGGTGGGCAGAGAGGAATGCTCTCTGTTCAGGCCGTATTGCAGCAGTGCTGCTAGGACGCTTTCAACCCCAGAGATGGGAGTTGTGCGCCCATGCCGTGCTCCTCAGGTCTTGGACCCGCTGGGCTGTTAGATTTTTAAAACTGGTGCACTTTAAAGGGAGGGAGGAGGGAGTAATTACTTGTTGGCTTTTGGAGTTCTTTGAGGCGCTGTATGGAGTCTTTGTAGGATCGTGGACTTCCCAGTCGGGGAACATTCTAGATAACGTTCTCTGGGCTGGAACATTGCTCTTAATTTTTAGGTAACTGTAGCCACTTGAGCCGCTCTTCAAACACTGGGAGGGGAGTTCAGCAGCACCCAAGCTATTTGTGGCATTGTTCTACACACGATGGGATTTTTTTCCAAACAGTAGGGTTTTGCAAGGTATTTTTTTAATTGCCAACCTCAAATTCCAAGGAAGTTATTAATTAGATGTGTGGGGTGAGAGGTGTTGCTGTTCAATAACAATGGCATTCTGCTCCTGGGCGGGACTTGGTGTTTGCCAAATGACAGACCTTTGGAGGTGGTCATTATCTTCCTCGTGTTTAGGCTAGACCTGGTTTTAAGGTAACTCGTGTGTGATGGAGGGCCGTAGTTCAGGACCATGGGAGGAATGAGCGTCGTTCCAATGCGTCTCTCTCTGCAACTGCTAAATCACAGTCCACCAGTTGGTGGTGGACAAAAAAAGGCTTAGATACTTTTTGCTGCTTCCTGTTTCTGTAGGCTGTAGTAAAGCAGTGGAGAAACAAATGTAGTTACTCTCTATTTCTGTTGAGAGACACTTGGTTTGATTGACAAATATTTGTTTCTTTTTGCAGGTCAAAGAATTTTTGAGCACGTTATAATCCTCTTTGAAGCGCGGGCAGAGTCACGCTGTTCCCAGCATCTGTGCAATCAAAGTCTGAAGTACAGCTTCTGCTTTTCTTGAAGGCCTCTGGAGAGGCAGGACTCGATCCTCTTGGTGTAATTGCAAGGAACAAACTTGGCGAATAGGAAAATCATTACATAAATCAGCAGGTCTGGTCAGTATTGCATTCTCACACAAATTCAGAAGGTACGAGAATTCGGAGAGTTCCCAAATATTGTGCCTGTTTCTCATCAGAACAATAAGTTCTTTGGGAGTATTGTACTGTATTTTTTAATTCATCTTCTCCCCAGTAGGTATCTAATTTTCAAGGAGGCAGCGGTTTTTTTAGATCTCAAGAGGTTTTGTTGGTGGAGTTGATTTTTAATGGATATCTCATTGTTCTGAGGAAGAAAACCTAAAAACCGTTCTTTACTAGCGAGGGCATTTTACTATAACATGGGATTTTTTGTGTCATAAGGTATAAAAAGATGCTGTCTGATGATCTTAATAGATGAAGTTCTTCACAAAATACACTGAATTAAATCTAAATATGGCTGAAATCCTGTCAATATCAAATGAGCTTTTTCTACCTGTTTTCACTGTGTCTCTGCAAACTAGGATATCAGGAGTCTTCCCATTCTCTAGCATGTCTCGTGGGGGTTTTTCCCCAGTATTTTTTTAAACTCTTAATAAAACAGAGCTGGTTTTTGCTGTTGGTACACCTTCTCTTCCTGTAGAAGTGTGTGTTTGCTTGATGGGTACTGTGAAAGGAAGAAGAAGATTGTGCAAGTGGCCTCCACCTGTAAATGACGTGTTTCTAAACCTTTCCTTAATCATGTTTGGGATGCCAGAGGGGGCTTCCTGCTTTTGTTCCAGCTTCTCCAGTACTTGACTGGGCCTTCTGGGTGCTTAATGCAAGATACTGCAGTACCTGAAGGAGACTGTCCTTTCCCATTTTCTCGTAGGAAGAAGGGGAGACCTTTGTGGAGTAGTTGCTGCTCTAGCACATCTTTTTTTATTCCCTGAGCCACTTTTGTTTCAGGTACAGAGAATATAAACTGTACAACACACACATCTCAAGTGCTGTGTTTTATGAGCTGCTTCTCTCAGCTTCAAATGTTTGCTTGAAACGTTGCACAGTTGGCTTCTGAATGCAACATTTTACTGCAAAGCATTTTGTTGTTTACTGCGGTGCCGGTGTTACCTGCCGATCGGAGATGAAACGTCTTCCTCTGTGGCTGGAATAGCTCTGGCATTCTCAAACCATTGACTGGAAAATAAAAGTTGTTGGAAAGACTTTTTCAATGCTTAGCAGTGTCGGCTCCCTTGTCTGGTGAAAGCAGTAACGTTGCAGATGGCTGGTCCGTAATCCTTGCGCGACGGATGAAGTCAGGGTGACGTGTTTGGTGCGCGAATTCTCTAGGATTCCTGAAATGCTGGGACTGGCTTCTGATTTTTTTCACGTGAGGAAAATCAGCTTATGGGCTAGAGACAGGGGATTATATAACATGCATCGTGTATAACTTCTGGTCAGTAGAAGGCGTTCGTATAATATTTATGTCATAGTGGGGGGGTAGCAATACTGTGGTAGAAAATCTTGTTTGGGACGTTGAGTTTGCCTTGTAAGTGGGAAGATTTGAAGATCTTTGCTCCAGAAATGAAGTGAGGTGGAACGGATGGAGACTCAGTTCAGATTTACTTGAAAAGCATGGTAGAAGCCTGTAAAACATTCTTGGCAACAGTCTGAACAGTAACAACTTCTTTTGACTAACAGTGCAATTATTCCTGCGGTTTCAGCTGTCAAAATTGTGGATTTAATTACAGGAATTGGAATGACAGTGCTCATTGCGAGGAGTAAACAAGTCTGAGTTCTAATAAAGACCTCTTTTGAAACCCGTCACGGAGCACCCAGAAACTCTGTGGCAGGTTATCTGCGTCCCGTTCCAGAAAGCTTTGCAAAATCTCCCTCTGCCAAGTTCGGGTTTGAAGGAGCAAAATCATGACCAATTATCAGAACACTTTTAATTGCTGCAGAGAAAAAAACAAAAACAAAAAAAACCAAACCAACAACCACTCCAAAACACACAGCCCACCCACCCCCGAGCCTCTTGGGGCTCCGAGCGTAGCCGGGCTGAAGTGCACGAAGCTGCAGGTCTTTGTATGTGGGACAGACGCGGCACGAGCGGAAGCAGAGATGTCCCTGGATGGTTCTGCGGGTCCCTCGGCTTAAACCTCACAACTCTAACGGCCCCTCAGACCTTCTCATTTGTCAGTATTCTTTTCTTTGCTTAAATCTATTCCCAGGCTACCCCAAAACGGGACTGTGGTGTCATTTTGTGTTTGTTGGGGTTTTTTTTGCCTGTTTGAGATATGGAAGGTTTCTGAGCCAGTATCTATGGTTCGGTGATGGTCTTTTGTCCATCCCTTTCTGTTCCCGGGGGTATGAGATACTTTGATGGAACTGGCTAGAAACGCTTGCTCGTTTTAATCGAGTGTCGTCACGATCGGGAGCCAACATCGGTATGTGGGTTTTGTGAAGTTGTTTGATTAAAATACCGACCGGTGGTCTTTTAACTGCTCTGTAAGTACGTGTGTGAGCATTTGACATAATACTGCCTCCTCATTTTATTGTTGACCCTTCTAGTTGTTTTTTTTTTTGGTTTTTTTTTTTTTTGTAGAGTGGATTTTAAGTTCTTTTAATAGAAATGCTTCTTAGAACAGCAGCCAGTTTTGTAGGTGGAACTCGGTTTTCTATAGTTTTGTATGAGTTGCCAATTGCTGCAGTTTACTATTTATTAAAGCAGACTTCATAATATGAGACTAATTACTACTCACATTTTATATACAAAGGCTTTAGGAATTTATTTGTGAAATAAAAATTATCCAGGAGAAACTCACCATAAACTGTTAAGCATAGGCCAGGGAAGTCTATGCACATGGTGAAAACAAAGCTGTATCTTAAGAAAAAAGTGTGCAGTTGCCGTCACCAAGAAGTCTCCTTCTCTGGAAACGTTCCAGACCTGTCTGGATACATTTCTGAGTTCTAGCTTTTTCCACCCTAGCTTTGGTCCTGCTCTGGCAGGGGAGGTTGGACTCGGCGATCTTCAAAGACGTTCTTTGAGGAGTCTGAGAAGTTTCAGCATAGCCAGGCATAGGGACTCCAAGGTTGTTTTCCCAGCTCCCGTTTAGAGTCACTGCATGACCCCAAGGGAGTTGCTCTCTGCCTCAGTCTTTTCATCTTCAAAATATTGATAGCTCCCCGTATCTTTGTTAATATATTGTTATGCAAAATATAGTATTAATATATTAACTGTCTAATCCTCCCAGGCTTCTGATGCGCCGCTTTGTAGGTCTGAAGTGCTTTAGTAACTAATCAAGAATGAAGGTGACACCAGGTTTAGATTTTTCTCTGGGATGTTTTGATGTCCTCAATGAAAAGGGTCACTGGCCCAGATCCACGGCCAGCAGAACTCATTTACTTGTTTTAAAAGACACTAAATCCATCAGGGCGACGTCAGTAGTGCTGAAGTTCATTCACTGGAAACCACGGCCACCGAAAACCCTCACCATTTGTGAGGGAAGGAAACTTAATGACAGATTTAATCTCGAAATCGGAAGCACTGGCGAAAGCGGCGCTGCGGTCCCCGGGGCTGGTGGCGAAGCTATGTGCAGAACCTGCCACGCGAGGTCATCGCGTCCTCGCTTCTCGCTCGCCGAGCCGCTGTCAGAGGAGCCGGTAGCGTTTTGCCAGTGAATGGCTCGGGGAAAGGTGAAGGAGGAAGAGGTCACTCCCTGGCTTTGCCAGAGCAGAAACGCTAAACTGATTAATAAATACTCTACCGAACGAGATAAATCTTGATCTCTGGAGGGAGGGGAGTAAAGCAAGCCCTCGCCGGATTAAGTGAAAGACTAGAAAAAGCTGAGTGAACGGGAGAGGTTTTGACACTAGAAGGTCTTCCGTGCAGCCACCAGCTGTCTCTGTTCTGTGGGTGAATATTAACGCATGGATAACACTAATCCCGGTGTGTCGGAGCGATAACAGTCTTCCAGCACTGAGCTGTCGGGCCTGAGCGCAGCCGGCGAGCGGTACGAGCGCTGGCAGCGGTGTGCTGGGAAAATAAAGCAGTTAAGAATTCTACGAACTGAAGTCACGCACGGGACTTTGTGTGCCTGACCTGGGCATGTCTGCTCGGAAATTCTGACTGAAATCCAGCCGTGACGAGGTGCGTGGAGTCCGTACTGGGAGCAAGTGGTGCAGTGGCTTATTTTACCTTAGGTTGGTATTCAGCGTGGGTGTAAAAGGGATGTTTGCAGAGCCTGAGAGTCTGGGCTCTGGTGTGTAGCTGACTTTTGTTGTTCTTAAGTCTAGGTGTCGATCGATTAGTGTAAAGAACACTCTGGCAGCTCAGGTAAGAATATAGTGCAGGATAAATGAGAGCGTAGGCCGTTGCCTGGTTCTGGGATTGCCACCGAGTGCTCTTCCCCGGGTCTTGGGCAGGGTGTACATTACACACATGTACCTCCAGAACGTCCAGGCGGCCCAGCTTGCACCGTCTGCATTTGCTGGCCAAGAGCACTGACTGACTTAGGAAAAGGCAGTCAGTTCCCCAGAGCTGTTGACCAAGAGGTAGCCACCGCAGTTCCTTCGGAGTAGGCTCCTGGGCTTTTCTCCTGCGTTTTGTGCTTTTCTCTCCGATTTCCTACGAAGTCGTTGTGACTCGTCTTCTAATGACTACTGAAAACGTGGTCTCGTACAAGTTGTCACAGCCTTGTTAGAGGCAGAATTTCAATAGTACGTATGCAGCCTCCTTGTGGATGTGGCTCCTGCCTCAATCTTGGATATCTTAGGTTTCCTAGTCCTCTTTATGAGCATTTCTCCTATGTCAGGCCACCCAATTGCTGAGGCTCTTCCTAACCCATCCTGGCTTCAGCACTATATAGGGATGTATGCTGGCAGCGAGCTCTTTTCTCCACAGCCGCGTGCGGATTTGTCTCCGCTGGCCTCTTAAAGCGACAGCTATTGCTCTGTCATAAGCTTCCCGTGCGCCTCTGGCTTTGTCCTCTCCGTGGGGCTACCTCATGGCCTTCACCCTGCCCTTCTGGGCTGTGTACACTGGCCTCAGGTCACCGGCTGGGTTGTTGCAGCGCACCGCTGGTCCGGATCGGCTGCCTGCACCCTGCTGCGCCTCGGCAGGAGCAGACCCACCGTCACCGAGAGCAGGACTCAACTTTTTAGGTGTCCGTGTTTTGTGAGGGTTCATTGCAATGCTGCAGCATAGCTGGGTAGGTGTTTCGTGTGTGCTTCTCCTCAGTGCTTTCTTTGCTCTCTCTGCCTTATTATTGTCTAGGGGGTCGACATTGCGCCAACCGGCTAAAAAATCTTGTTCCGGTGGGGTTTCCGTTGCGGTGGACGGTCTGACGATGGCTTGTTTAGGACACTGTAGCTTTCGTAGCCCACTTTACCAGCTTTGAAAAGTTCTCTTCTCAGCAGGGTGGACTTGCCCTGTGTTGTGACACAGGAATGTGGCTCTGTTTTGTGGAATGGAGCTGGTTTAGGTTAACTAAAGAGTTAACTAAGGTTCCTGAAGGCTGGGAGCCTTCCTTTTTGTATCTGCTAATGACTTAAAGTCCACATGCAGTGGGGCTGGTAGAATTTGTCCATGCCAGATGTGAGTTGCTGACTCTTTCTGCCTGAAAACTTCCTGTTCTTCCAAGGTTGTTCATCCGTGATACACTCAAAGTGATCATGCACCTTAGGTTTAGGTTTTATCAATGGTCCGCGATTGCCCGTGGCTCTCAGGTGAGAATTTCTGCAGCCTCTGGTTGCACTTGGGGCTTTAAGTACTGCTGTTAGCATTACTTCTGGGATTGCCTCTACAATCCAGCTGGAATCATACTGGCAGCAGGTCAGAAAGCATCGCAGAGAAGCACCCATCCTCTCTCTGCTTGCTGTGGAGCACAAGCTGGATGTCTCTGTCTCTGCAGAACCCTTCTGCTGGTCACTTTTTGTCTGGAATCTTCTCTGTCTCCACATTTGTAGCTTTGTCTATGAGGGGGTTTTGTTTGCCTGGAGTTGTAGTTGCTTGAGATCTTGGAAGATGTTTCTGTAGGGGGTTAGATCTGTCCTGCAACCGTTTCCCGGTGGCTGGAATGGTGCATCCATTGAACGATCTTATATTTCGCTAGGAAATACTTAAAGGTCTCGAAATTAGATGTAGGTACTACAGTTCTCAGCCTCTTCATGTAAGGACTGATTTCCTCTTCTTTATTTCGGGGCGTCGTTTTTTGGAGCTTTTGTTGTTTGTTGGTGTGTTCTCCTAAAAGTCTTTGCAGCCTTGCTGTGAGGGACCGGTGTGTTCATTGAAGAAGGCAAGGAATTTGCTTTTTATTTTATTTGTTTTATAAAGCCTTACTCCATGCAAAGTGCCTGTCTCTTTTCTCCTTTCTTTCCTCTCTTTATTTGAGGCTTTATATTTTTGACTTTGGTCACTTACCCTGCAGGCTTCTGCATGAACGCCATCAGTCTGGGAGCCGGCGTGACCCCCAATGTGACTTTCACTTCTGTTTTTCAGTGCTGTCTCTGACCCAGGTTAACAGTTGCACGATCACAGTGCTGGTTAAACAATGGCCTTTATGGCTGTGGGGAATTTGGGTTTAGGGTGGTTTGTTTTGGTTTTTTTTTTTTCTGTGTGTTGTTTCTAAAATGAGTTTTAATCTGAAATAGTACCCAAAGAGCCAACCTCTTTTTAAAGAGAGGGAGTTGAGACAGATAAAGACTGAGCAGAGTGCACCTTCTTACCAGAGTGATCTCTCTGTAAATGACGCTCGATGCTGCAAAAATAGCATAAAAGGTGGAAATACTTGCATGGGACTCACCAAACAATGCAGAAAAAGGGGACTCCACTTATATTTCTACTGATAGGATTTCTGCAGACTTTAGTCTGTGGCAGTGGAGGCAGACTACAAATATAAGACCCCTGGAAGATGAGTCGGTGCTTCCAAAGGCTGTGCAGCCAGCACTGGTAGCAGCAGCTTCAGGTGACAACAGTCAGGTAGCTGTCAATCTTGACTCAAGTAAGCTAGTGACTGGGAGATGCTTGCTGCTGCTACGTGGCTGATGGTACTACCTCGCTGAAAAGGGGAAGATGCAGAATGTGTGAGCTGAATCATGTGTAGTTGCAGGGGTTTGCTGCAGCAGAAGCTGGGTGGGCAATGTAAAGGCTGGTAACTATTTAACAGGAGGAACGGAGGGGAAGCTGAGCACAAGGGAGAGGCAAATAAAGCCTGTGGTGTTGCTATCGCTAAGGGCAAAGCAGAAAACAAGTCTGGCTCAGATGAAGTTAAATAAGCTACCATGAGAAACATGCTAGGTTTAGAATATTTGGCGATTAATCCGATTTTGTCCTGACGCAGTGTGAATCTGGACTATCTCCATGGTATTCAGCAAATCCCACCTAGTCTCTAAGGTGCAGCCTTCACTCTGCTGGGGCAGCTCTTTCATCTATCGATTTCTAGTTAAAAAGCTGTCGGCCCAGACAGACAGGCCGCTTACTGGTATCCCAGTGGCTGACAGGCGGTCCGGGGACGATCCTCCTAACAGTGCTCCTGACCGATCCCCCAAGCTGGAGAGGCAGGCAGGGGCTGGAAAAGGATCGATCTCTCTCTACTCATACAGTAGAGCTGCTTCTCTTCTTCCTGATGTGGCTTTCACAGTTTTATTCGTCTGGCAGGGTATGAGAGAGAATGAGATGCCCTGCACAAAATCTTTGGCTCCTTTTCTTCATCGAAGCTTCGTCTCAAAACAGTTTCCCAGAAATCCAGCCAAGAAAGGGAGATGGGAAATAGAGACGGAGCAGCTTTAGAGGCAATTGCTGTGCTGTAATCCGGGCAGAGACAGGTGTCTGTAGGCTGGCTTTGAAGCAGGCTAGCTAAATGGGCTCTGTGAAGATCTCCGTAGCCTGCAGAATCTACCGAGAAGAGTCGTGGGCAGTGAGGCTTGAGTGACTTGTACACCTGGGTTGGGGCTAGCGGGGCTAGGCTGTCAGCAGTTCCACAAACACCGTTCCGCGACAGCCTGTATGACGTGGACGCTCCTTTCTCCGGGCAGCAATGTTTCATCAACTCCCTTCTGCTTTGCACAAGTGATGAGCAAGGAGAATCCCATCCGCAGGACGGTGGCTTTTCGTCCTTCAGTGGCAAAGTGTCCTTCCTGCGTTCCTTACTGAAATGACTGAGCCAGGGGTGGGAATGGGCAGTGACCTGAATAGAGCAGAACGTGCCACTGAACACGCCAAGTGAACGAGTTGAGCAGCGACTAGACCAAGTAGGTTTAGAGATGTTAGAAGGTAACTGATTGATGAAATTTTACTTCCAGGTTTGGAAGCACAACGCCAAAAGGCCTGTTCAGCAGGGAGGCTGTTCTTGCTAAAGAAGAGAAAGATAAAAATTGACTTTTCTGGAGAAGACAACTGTACAAATGAAAGTGCCACTTAAAGACATGCTGGCAGAGCTATCTCAGTATATCAAGTTTACGTCCCGTACATGATAGAGGGAAACGGGGACAGAGTGCAGCTTGAGGTGATCCTGCTACTGCTGCGATGGTCTGTGCCTCTAATCTCTGTCACCCTGAGAGACCGGCAGCGCTTCGGTGTTCAGAGAGCAGGGGGGTGCCGAGTTCCTGCCTTGCCAGTGACACAGGAAAAAAAAAAAAACCATTCTGGCTCCTGCGTACTGGAGCAGCGACGGCAGAAAGCAAGTTAAAGGGGAGCAAAAGTCCCTTGAGGAAGTTTAATATCCTTGCTTTTCTCTCTGCCTCTGCAGAAGGTTTGTGAGCCCTGGGCCGCTTAACAGGGGAATCGTTTGGTGTTTTCCACCTGGTAGTTGAAGGCTGATGGGGCTAAAGAGAGGACAGAAGCTGGTATTTTTTTCTCTGCCAAAAAGAAAAGTAAATTAAAGAATGAAGAAGGCCATTATAAATCTGCCAGGCTACTTTGTCTTGTGTCTTCTGCTGGCACAGTGACTTTGGTTCAAAAGATCTTTCTGTCAGTGCAGTTTTTGCCTGGGAAGACTGGATAAGTTCTTGTAGCAAGAGTGCATTTTCACCAGGATAAGCTCTAGTCACCCCGACAGCCCTTTGCTGGCATGAAGCAAGGTATAGCTGTGCTGACAGCTCACAGCACAGAGCCGGCCTCAGAGTAAAGGTCTGGGCAAAGCTATTGATTTGAACTAGGTCGCAGTTAAGCACATGTTGTAAGAGAATGTGTTTGGTTTTGGTTTTCCCCTGGCACGTAGCTTATTGTCCTAGAGGAACCCATCAGGTTAGTGTAGGGGTTTTTGTTTGTTCTGTTTTGTTTTGTTTTGTTTTTTATAGCATAGTTAGGAGAACATGCTCAGAAAAGACTCACAAGAGTAATTTTCAATCCCAAACTTAACAGTGGTTTTGACCTTTCTCTTCTCTGTTTCATGCCTTGAATTGAGTGGGGAGAGAGGGAAAGTGGTCTCTAATCCAGCTAAACACATCTGACTCCAAGCTTCCCTTTGTTTGTTTGAGATTGAGATACGCAGATGAGCTCTCCTGTAAATGTTTCATGAAGGGGGTTAGAGTGGGTGATTGACACTCGTATGATTTCAAATGCTTGGACTGTGCTTTGCACGGGAGTTGTTTTTCCCCCCCCCCCCTTTTTTTTTTCCTTCCGAGAATTTTGGTTCTGCTGGATTTGAGAGTAAGTGTATTTGGTTTTTTTATAAGTCATTGATGGAAGCTGGAGACCTGAGATATTAAACATACAATGCAGCTTCTCAAAGAGAGCGTGTGTCTAAACTTCTCTTCTTGTGAGAAAGTTGATTTCCTCGGCCCTCAGCAGGTTCTGCTCCAGCAGAAGTGACCTTGCAAGGGGTGGAATTGGGCTGATTCTTACTGCTTTTGAAAACCAATTAGGAATGTAAAAACAGTGCTGTTGAGATCCTGAGATGCAAAGTATACAGCAAACAGAAAGAATGTGGAGAAAAAAATGTGTTTGTTTCTGAAATACGCATTGCTGTAGTATTTAGAGATCCTTCAGCCCTCTGCTTTTCTTCTGCTGGTAAGGAATTTGCTGTGTGTCCGTGTCACCTAAGGAAAGGAAGAGGCCATAACAGCTGCCTTGTAATGAATGGATTTGCTGATAATTCATGTAGAGTGGGGAGTCTGTCTAGAGGCTAGTGAGAATCTCCACCCTGGCCCCATTTCTGATCTCTTGTCCTGACTACTATTACAAACTGCTTACCAGAGCAGCGTGCCCCTGGCATTATGTTGCACAACCTCCATCTTCAGTGATTTGCAGCAAGATTCTAATTAAATTGTTTATTGGTGTTCATCTCTTTATTGGTTAAAACCTGCAAGCATTGTGAATTAGATAAATGTCTTTCGGGCATCCGAAAGAATGAGCTCGGAGGCAGCAGAGAGTCGTTGAAAGGCTAGTTAAGAACTTAAAAGTAGCTTTGCTGAACTCTTGGTTTCTTTTGCTAGAGCAGGCTCCATTGAGACATTTACTAGTAGTATATTGGCTCGAGTGAACCAGTTTCTTGTACGCTTGTAGCACAGGATTTGCTTTTTTGTGCAGACTTGTATCTATTAAGAAGTCCAAGTTTGCCTTTTCTTTTTCATGACAGATCTTTTTCTGCGTCTCCATCCTCCTGAATCCTTCATCATTTTCTTCGTTTTCCATCGCTTCTTGGCTTTGACATCATAGTGGAATTTGGCCGTCTGGGATCGAGGGGGTTACATTTGGTGGCCTCGAGTGAGGACTCTGACAAGGCACTTAATGATTTATTTTTTTTTTCTTCCTTTTACTCGCGGTAGATAAAATGGTGTAATCATGACTTGGTAACTCCCTGTCAACTCTCTTAGAAGTTTGGGTATCAGCCAGAAAGTAGCAAAAAGGGCTTCCTTCTTCCACTAGATTCTCATCGAGCTTCCCAAGTCATCTGAGGTTTGTTGGGCAGCTCATGGTTTTCGTATGACTTACTGTTGGTTTATTTTCCATAAAGATTTGGGCAAGCTGATTCTTTTTTTCCTCCCAGTCCAGGAACAATTGCTCATTCTTTCCCATCACCGCGACAGCTGGTTGGAAATAGGCAAAGATTTCACAACTTCTCAAAGCCAACTGCATTGCCTCCCCACCGAGAGCCCTCTAGCACTCCCCTTATCTGTCTCGGAAGAAAAACTGCAGCCTGCGTTAACACGCTTCACTTCCTTTCTGACTCCACCTAACCTCACACGGTCCAGCAGCGTGCACGACTGGGCTTGATCCTCTGCCCCTTTGTCATCAGGGGATGTCCCCGAACTCGCCTGAAAGAGCTCTCTCTGAACCGCGGGTCCGTTTTCTTCGCGATGCTTAGATAGGCAAAGGAGCGGAGCTTCTGCCTCAGTGCTTACGGTGAAGTCGCCGGGGCTCTCAGAAACGCCTCCTGCCCAGCGGTGCCTGTCAAGCCTCTGACAGATGTTGCCACATTCTGCTCGGGCTTTAGGAGGAGCTTCTAGGTATGGTAATGTCGATGGAAAAATGTGCCTGGGTTTGTAGTCAGTAACCACACACGGCACAGTCACTGCTCGGCGATCGTAACGGCTTATTATGGTTTCAGTTTCTGCTGTCTCACGGTTGCCTTTCCTGTAATCTCTTAGTACACGGGCTCTGCGTTTTGGTTTTCTTATGTCAAAAGATTCTCGGAATATTTTCTGCATCAAAGTCTGGCCAACTAGAGTCTGATCCAGTTAACTGAGAACCGGCATGTGTGCTTGTCCAGGTCTGCTCTGTGTGTGTGCCGAGGCAGCCAGCAGCCCTGACTCTTCTACTCCACCATCCACACGCCCAGCTAGGTGCAGAGAAAAAAGCTGTGATGTAGAGACAGTTTCACCTGATAGACCTGGGACGGAGGTAACCGGGCTACTGGGTAGAGTAGTGAAAGCAGGGCTGTTGACACAGGGTGTTGCACCAGGAAGTGGCTGAAGTAAAGAGTCATCCCAGGGTTGTTTTAAGCTTTGGGGTTGAGGTATCCCTAAGGTGAAAAGGAAAATGGAAAGCAAGCTAAGCTGTTTACCCCCGCCCCCCCCGAGCTGAAAGCCTCAAAAGGGCTCAGCGTGTTGTGTGAACATCGACTGTGCCGACGGTGGAGGGTGTCGGTTGTGCCCTGGGCCCTTCGCCACTGCCTTGCGCTCCTGTTTGGGCTACACGTGTCTTAATTCACTTGCTATGTAAATAGGTGATCAAGCTCTGGAGCTGCGTTGCTCCGAGCTGAGGAGGCTGGATCTGCGTGTTCCTGTTCGCTCAGTCCTAACCTAAGACATAAATCTTGTGTTTTTTTGAAAGCCAGGCTGTTTGCTGCTCCTTGTTTCCATGGGAGAGCTGCCATAAGCTTCCCACTCTTACTGTCTGCTGAGCTACAGTGATGCGTGCTATCCTTTTGGTTCAAAGAGGACACCGCAGTAACAATTAAATGCTCTCATCTCCCTCTTTCCCACCCGCTCTGTATTCTGGAAGGCTTCACACGTGGAACAGGAAAGAAGACGAGATACCTGGAGCTTGCCAGGCAGCCTGCTCCGGGTGTTGTGCGTAGCAGGTGGGAGTAGGGAGGCTGGGCTTTAGGAGAGGGAGCTTGAGTAAGGCGGTGAGATCGGGAAGCCAGGCGGTAACTCCTAGGCCAGTAGATCGCTCTTGGCTTCGGTTGGTGGTCACTCTTTAAGCCAGCATTGGAGAGATCCAGCCGGCTGGGCTTTACGGCCAAACCTCGTTCGGTGAGGATGCTAGAGATGGGTGACAGGATGCTTTTCTCTCTGGAGCCTTGGAGAGATGGACCATGGGAGGTAGGGCTGTCAGAGTCTGCTCTGGGTAGAAGGAGGCTTGCTCCTGAAAATCATTCCCATGACACACTGATCCTTCTGAGAATTGTCCTTGGTGCTCAGCTTCTGGCCATGAGTTAAATGGTTCTGGGTGTGTGCTGGTACGTCATGGTGGGTTTTTGTTGTTCCAGATGGCTACTGTGGCCTTGGGGCCTGTCTTTTGCTTTTAATTCCTCCTTTCTCCAGCAAGTATGGTTTAGGAATAGAACGGCTAATCTGATGCTTTAATGATGGCCAAGATAGCCTTGGTTTCCCTGGTCCCTCTGGAAGCTTTAGTGGCCCAAACCACCTGATTTCAGCCATCTTGAGAGCCCTTCCTCCCTTAACCCCTTGCTAAGAAGGGCCAAGGATGGGTAGGAGCAGGAGCCTGATGCTCGCGATACAGTAATGATCCAACTGCCTTCATCAAATCCCACAGTTGCTTGTCTTGGCCACGGGACGGGTGGGAAAGAAATAAATCTTGTTGTTGTCTGATAATAAGCTGTTCTGGTGTGCTGATGGGAATCCACCTTCAGCAGAGCCTCGGGGCCTGCACAGCTAATTGAGAAGAGTTTTAAGCTGAAGCCTAGCTCAGCCAAGCTGCTGACTGTTTCACCTGGCACCCAACAGTCCTCTTTTTGCTGCAGTTTGGCCCTGGGCCCTTTCAGAGGCCTCTGGGCACAAGATAAATAATCTCTTTTATTTGTCATAGGCACCTGTACAGCTCCTGGTATGACTGGCAGTATCTGAGACTCTTGCAATCCTCCAGCGTCTGCTGCTGTAAAGCTGGAAGGTGACTTATTCCAGAAGTACAGAGAGCGAGCAGAAATGCGTCAAAGGTAACAGAGGAAGCCCGCAGCCACGGCCGTGGTCATTTCTTTCTGCCCAATCCACAGCCCGTGTATGCTTCAGCTCTACACATGCCTTTCACCTTTTGGGTGGGCACTTCCAGCTTGCGATTATAGGACCGGGAGAGAGGGAAAACACAAACTGGTTCTCTAGTGTCAAGGTAAACAGACATCCTCCAGTCATGTGGGATTTGGCTGTGGGCTGAGCCAGTGCGCCCTGGGTTGTAGACTGGTGGGAAAACATCCTGTGGGCAGGACCTCTGCAGTCCTGTGAAGCTGAAGGAAAGCGGGATTAGACTCTCGGCTTGGTCCATGCCCGAGTAATGCCGCAGAAGAAAAGGAAAACTGGTGCCTGCAGAGTGTAAAATGCAGTGCTAACAGTGGGACGCTGTGTCCATGCTACTGTTACAAAAGGTTTTAGCTCAAAGACCTGTCAGCATTTAATTACAGTTGACTTTTAAAGCAGTCTTTCTTGTGGATAAAGAACATTTTATTATTAAATCTGTGCTTGCCTTCACAGACTCAAGAATTTTGAGTGCTTGAGTTGGTTGCAGAGGCAATTAAGCACCTAAATCCCTTTTGAGGTGAGATCGTGCCAGTTCTTTCCATAACAAGGGTGTGCAGTGTTTATTCCCACTTTTTATACAGCTGCCATTTGGTTTGCTCTTTTTTTTTTTTTTTTTAATTTTTTTTAATCGTCTTTTGGCTCAAGTTCCTAAAG
>JANHGN010018763.1:6524-19824 GCA_024605025.1 Megaceryle maxima | reverse complement strand
GGAGGGAGGGAAGGGGAGGGGGAGGAGGGGGGGGAGGGGGGAGGGAGGGGAGGGAGGGAGGAAGGAAGGAAGGAAGGAAGGAAGGAAGGAAGGAAGGAAGGAAGGAAGAGAAATTTCTGTACCTCATTTTTCTCTCTTCTTGGTCTTTGAAAAAATAAATACCTGGGGTACAGGAAGGGATGGTGAGGATCACAATGGGATTGTGTGATGGTACAGACACCCCCCCTGTTGTGGGTCCCTCTGCAAAGAGTCTGAGTCCTCTGACTTCAGGGCCATACTAGAAAATTATTTTGGCTGTGTTATGAAACAGGTTCCATTGCCCTTTGTTTGGTGCTGCTGAGGCCTGGTGAGCACAGGAGTACAGAAAGCATAATAGGCTCTGGTGCCTGGTACTCCCTGTCCTTCTGTGCGGCCTTCTGAACACAAAATTTCTGGTAGCTGGTTCATTTTGACCCTGTGTGACCACTGCAACCAAAACAATTTCACCATAACACCTGGAGAATGAGTCAGTGAGATGGAACAGTTGGGCCTCCCCCAACTGTATTCATCACTTCTGAGTACTCCTAATGGGGAGTGGGGGAGGGGGGCAAGAGACACCGCAGCCCCACGGGGAAAGAGCCAAGATCCTGATAAGATTAACAGCCACAATGGAAAAGTACCAGCCAGGTTCTGATCAAAGTCAATCATGTCATGACAATGTAATTACTGATCCTAAGTGAGGCCCATTGAAGCTCTTGAGGATCTCAGCAGGCTGAGTCTCGCATCTCGCCTTGAATTGGGACAACTCTCAGGTTCGAGACCTTCCACTGGTAAAGCTGACAAGTTACCATCCATTTGTAAAGACAGACGAGGAAGACTCACTGTCTGCTTGCAATAAGCCAGTGAAGGGAGACATAAGTATTAGCAATCTATAGATTCTTTCTTGCTAAAGATACTGGACACCACAAGATACCTAAATTTATTTTAATTTGAAGAATTATACCATCTTATTAATAGGTTAACCTCTATAACCATATATGGCTGCATATGTGTGTGTGATTTGTTTTGCTTAGTAATATTGTTGGACCTTACAGGAATCATCACATTTATCTTAACTGATTGTTTATTTTGCTTTAGTATTGACACGTATCTGGGTTAATGAATTTCTGTTATCGCTCACTTTAAAGTACTGTGTTACACCAAGAATTTTACCAAACCTCAACACCTAATATCCTATCTCTTTCCCTGTATCCTTAGTCATAAACCATTGTCCAGGTATAAGATTGGATTTAGCCACACCTAGGTTCCCCTCTGAAGGAGTTTAGAAAGCAAGGAGGTCCAATTTGAAACCTTGGTATCAAACAGGAGGGCTACCCTTATCCCCTTCCTCCTTTCCCATTCACAATTCCTGTGAAAACCATTTATCTCTGCCCAAAATCATTATACTGTTTACAGGTTCATTAACATAAATATTACAATCATATTGCCTTGTAGTAAGTAGTGAAGTGACCTTGCCATCAATTGAACATTGAATGACTTTGTTGATTCCTTGCTGTCTTTTACTAATTAACCAAACAGTCAGGAGAGGAGAGGAGAGCATTAATCTATTAAGCATTGTCTTGCTTAATAAATTGTATTGCTGCTTTCACCTGGATGAGGTGCATTCCACTCATTTTTGTGGTAAGTAGAGCCTTAGTCTGGGCTCTGCAACAAGTGATTCATTATTTTAGTGATGTTATTTAAGTTATTGACTTTTTTGCCCCCATGGCAGACTTCTAACCCATACAAGAAACACTTCAGTAATAATAAAAGCTTGATTCCTTCAGGGGCTGAAGGATGATTTTGCTGGCATTAGGATATCCCTGATACTTGTTTTCCCCTCAGTCCTTGAAGGTAAGAGACAGATCCCAGCAAGGTGTCTGTCAGCACCATTTCAGACATTTTATGGGACTTTTTTTCTGGGGGTGAGGAAGAAAGGAAGATGGAAGAAGACTGGGCTCCTAAGCACACAATTTCACTCTCATCCAGATCACCTAGAAATGGCTTCTCTAGAAGTACTTTCTGTTATAAACCAAATCAAAGATATAGAACAGGTTGTGTGAACATACTCTTCAAAAAGTTTTGCGGCACACACAACTACAATCAGAGCAGAGCAGTTTATTTCTGCAATACTATCACAAAAGAATAGCAAAGAGACCCCATCTCTTAAATGGTGAAAAAAGCAAAGCATCCTTCCATCCAGAAATCAGCAAAGTTAACGAAGACCGAGAGAGTCTTAAGCTTCTTTCACTGACCTGAAATTGGATGAGGTTTCTGGAGCACAAACTAGAGTGCATTTGAATATGTAGCTTTCACAGTGTTGGCTTTCCTGTTTGCTGGTAGGACCCCTGCTGAATAAGGGCTTTTTTGAGGAGGCAATTTTAACAGAAAGCCTTGTACAGAGAATTAAGCAGACCATGAAGTGCTTCTTAAGATGGAATTTATTTGAATGTATTTGGTTGAGTATCTTCTCCATACAGATGAATCTGTGCTGTTTGCTCTATACCTGCTACCAAGGGGAATGCAGCCATCCTCAGGCAATGACTATCCACAAGGAAAAGTTATGCTTTCAGAGTGCTGCAGGAAAGATAGAAATTGCCATCTTCTTTCACATATAAGCAAAACCCACTGGTAAAATGCTGGGGGCTGGACTTTCTGCTAGCAGATGCAGTATGTACTGAAGGCAAGATGATTTTTGCTACTTCAAGCTACATCATCATCACATGCATCCCCTACTGCAAACATCCCCAGTACAAAAAGAACTGCAGAGCTGTTTCTGTGATTAGAAATTCAGAATGAGTATGTCAATGTTTTGGAGAAAATTGGGCAATACCAAATTTCAAGCATTTAAAAGAAACTTATTTTATAAAAAGCTGTATAAAAATCAAACCCAAACCAAAACAACAAAAATCCTAAACCAAAACAGCAACAAAAACAAACAAACCAACCAGACAAACAAAACACAAAACAAACACCAGCAGCAAGGAGGAACCAGAATAGGCATCAGCCAACAGTACTGAGCATTTGCTTTATGAGATATAGGTTTGTAAACATAATGTAAATATTCTATGAAAAGACTACCAACAGGGCTAGCATCCATATCAAAGGCTGTACTTGGATTTTCACAAGATATTAGCATATTTTTGCTGCAGCTCAATGCCATGTGAGAACATAGATATATTTTTTTTCTATCTCTAACACATTTTTTATTATGAAGAAACAATTTGCTCCCTAGCTCTGGTGCAGATCACAAGGTTTTTTTTCTGGCATCTTGTGTTTCTTCCTCTATGGCAAGGATACCCCAGGTTAGAAAAAGGGGGGACACAGCAACATCAAATCAAAAGGCAAGCACAGTAGTTTCTACACCAAACTACCTGCTATTCCTTCATCCCCAAAAAATGTCTGCAGTCCTGAGATGTGATTAGGGTTACTTTCCACCACTTCCTGGACAAGGAAACCCACCTAATAAACCACCAGTGGAGTCACAGTCTTTCCAAGAGTGTTTTTCTCTCCTCAAAAAACATGTGCTTTGCTGTGACATGGCAAGTCTGCCTAAGGACGTAGCAACTTGTCAGCACTTCCCAGGCTGAAATTGAGTTTATATTTTTGACATTATGAAGTATTAGAATGCTACTGGGCTTGTTCTGGTTAGGGGAGTGAATGTTGCTACTGCCTTGTTTCTTTGCTGAAAATAAAAGCCTGTATTTCATTTAATTTGGAACATATATCAGGTTATGTATGAGAGCTCTCAGTTGCTTGCATGTGCATTTGTGTCTTTTAACACCTGATTACCAGCTCAGTGGGAATACTCTGCAGAAAGTGTAAACCATCGCCATCTTGTACTTCCTCTCCAAGAACAGAAGAAACAAGGGCCAGAAACACAGCAAGACTGTGAGGTGACAAAAACATTAGAACTGGGATCAAAGAACAACAAATAACCTAGATATTAGTAACAGAAATATGCTTCTTATCTTCTGAAAGGAAGAAAAGTGCCAAAGCCTTAGTGTTCACAGACCCAGGAAAAAGAGTGCACAGGAAAACTACAGCTAGTGGTATAATGTGCATCATTTTATTGAAAAGGCATAATCTCTCTACTTTTTAAAGATCATTTATGTATCCTTGTAATGCAAATTACTAGATCTAGAATTATTTATAACTTGTACTTTGGTGAATTAAGAAGATTTTCATCTGCATTCTCAGATGAACTTCGCTTATTAGCTTAGGACTCAAGCTCTTCGTTTCATGATTTCTTTTTTTTTTGAACTCTCACAGGCTAAGGCTTACATGTGTAAACTTAAAAGAGATTTTTCTTCAGCTTTGTGAGATATGGCATTTGGATTCTGCAGGTCCACTCCACCTTCATAAAGAGGTACACCAGGGATTTGATTGAAAGAAGAATGAAGGTTAAGACACTTTTCCTTTTTTTTTTACAAGCTGGGTTTTATATAAAAAAAAAACCAAACAAACAAACAAAAAACCAAACCAAAACAAACCAAAACAAAACAAATAATAATAAAAAAAACCAAACAAAAAACACAAACAAACAAACAAACAAAAAAACAACAAAAAAAATGCCCTCAGAAAATTAAATTAAATAAAAATGTTTCTTTCTATTATGGGAGCACATCAGAACATGACATGGGTATCCTCATTCAACCATCTCTCAGGGTTTGAGGAGCTGTTGTTAAAGAGCTGTAGATGGCTCACATAAAATGTGGAAACAATCCTATTTAGAAATAATTCTCCTTATGAATTACACTCTGCATTTCTTTCTCCTTGTACTTTATTACTAATGACAAAAGAATTAAAACATTTTTTAATATATTTTTCTTAGATTGTAAGGATGTATAAGAGTGATGTTCAAAACTGAGCCAGAGTTCCTGCTGGGAAAAACACACACACACATGTTCATCTTCCAAGTGGTTGCTTATGTCCATCAAAATCAGCAGGGTATGATTATGCATCTGAAACTCTTCAGCTGTTTAAATCACTTCTTGACAGGTTAAACCACTGGATCAGGGACTAAGACAGTTATTCTTAAGTTATGCACATCTGATTTCAGATAGTAGTACTCTATGTAAAGTTCTTAATGGGGTTATTATTCTAAAATCTGATTGCATAATATTAGCCTCAGATTTATTGGGTTTTAGAATCGTAGAATCCTAGAATGTTAGGGGTTGGAAGTGACCTCTAGAGACCAAGTTCAACCTCCCTGCCAAAGCAGGATCACCCAGAGCATGTCACACTGGAATGCATTTTTGAAAGTCTGTTGAGGAGACTCCAGTCTCTCTGGGCAGCCTGTGCCAGTGCTCTGTCACCCTCACAGTAAAGAAGTTCCTCCTCATATTGATGTGGAACCTTCAAGTTTATACCCTTTGTTCCTTGTCACTTACAAAATCATTTTCTGAACTACAGCATAAATATTACCTAGAGGTCCCAGGCTTAAAATGCGCTACAGGAGGAAAAAAAAAAACCAAAACAGGTCCCACAAACATTCACTGCTTCTGTGTACTAGCTTTAGTAAGAATCAGAAAGAATAAGAAAGATGTCCTGGAAAGTGCTGTCCAAGAATGTACAAAGTCACTTGTGTCTCCTGGAAAAACAAGTATCAGTAATTCTTACCCTTCAATACTTTTAAAGTATTTTTCATCTATTTCTTCTCTCAACTAATCATAGCAATTGAAAAGTTCATTTTACTACAAGCTAGTCTTTGCAGCTGTATTAGTAGCATTTTGCACAATGGATGGTGTCTTTAATGATGTAAGCCTATGTCTATCTTCAGAGATTCAAACTTAGAAAATCAAGCCTGTCTGCCCTATCATATTATTGTGGTCAGATATTATCCATTAGTAAAATAGCCTATTCAATAGTTCTTCCATGGGATGAAAGAACCCTAAACCCTTGAACCCTAAATGAGACCTGACTGAAATTGTTCAAAAAGAAAAGGTCCTAAGAAATCTATATCTGAATTTCAAAAAGCTTGTCTCCATCTAGAAGATCTCATTTTCATAATCTAACACAAACTCACAGAATATTCAGATAAGACGTGATTTTGAAATTATTGTTTTGCTTCACTTATTTAGATGTCATTCCTGGATAAACATTCAGCTAGTTTATTTAGAAACTGCCATCACCACCATCATGGTGCTGAAAGATTTATCTCAGTGCAAATTCTGTAACAGTAAGAAATTAATTCTGTTCCATAAAACCCTATTAGAAAACCAGCCAGCTGAACTGCATTGCTCCTAGTAGCTATTTAAGAGACAAATGATCAGTTTTAAATGGGAAATCTAATTTTGGTTTAGATTAAACTCTGCATTTCAAAAAGAAAACTTCATCTCAATATAATTGGATTAAATTACTCTGAACAGGTGCCAAAATCTACTAGTTGAATGCAGGTCATTATGGCTTTGCTTTTCATCTGGAATAACCATTAAAACTTAAATTTCATGTGTGGTGGAATCTAAAGGGTTTTAAAGTCACTTGCAGATAGGTCATACCATCCTAATCCATATACACATTATCTACTGTTGACTGTGTTGGTTATTGTGTCATGAGAGAACATATATCTCAAAATAACAGAATGGTTGAGGCTAGAAGGGATATCTGGAGCCCATTTGCTCCAACCTCCCTGCTCAAACAGGGACACTCAAGAACTGTTGAGAGCCAGTTGCCCAGTACCATGTCCAGGTGGCTTTTGAGAATTTCCAAAATGGGAAACTCCACAGCCTCCCTCATATACATGTATATATGTGTGTCTGTGTGTGCATGTGTATTTATGAATATGTTGATGCTCCAGAACATTTAGCCCATAGTTTCCCTCAGTAACTAGATTTTGACAGTGAAAGATTTCTCAGGGTTGACTGCAACCAGAAATGATTTTGAGACAATGTATCAGTAAATGTGGTTCATTGTTGGGAGTATCCAGTACGTTCCTCCACAGTCCTTTCCCATTGGAAAATTGCTTGAGGTGTTGATAATGCTCAGAGAACGTTAGCTGTTGTGAAAGAACATTGAAGATAGGAGAATTAATTGTGCAAACACAGTTTTGCTCCATGACAGGGTAAAATGTGTTGTCTAGACACAGTTCTGACCAAAATCTCCCAGAAACTTCAAAATCCTGAACTACATCTGTTGAAGCCAAAAATAAAATACACAAGAAGTGATAAGCCTGTTGAATTACTTCTCATTCAGTGACTTTGTGAGGTATAACAGTGTTCCAAAATTTTCAAGCTAGCTCCAGTAATCCTTAATAATTAAGTTTTCATCACAGCCTTTCATACAGACTCACTCCTCCAGAAAGAAAATAGATTTAAACGAACTGCTTTGCAGGAGTAATCCCAGATCACCATCTCAATTCAGTTAGGACATTTAAAAAATCATAATGTCATAGAACTGTTTAGGTTGAAATGGCCCTTTGAAGGTCATCTAATCCAAAACCTCTGCAATAAGCAGGAACATCTTCAACTCCAGCCTGAACTTGAATGTTTCCAGGGAGGTGGCTTCTGCCACCTTACTGGGCAACCTGTTCCAGTGTTTCACCACCCTCACTGTAAGCAATTTGTTCCTTATATCTAGTATAAGTCTACTCATCACACCGTGTCCCATCACAACAGGCCCTACTAATAAGTCTGTCAACATTATTCTTCTAAGCCTTCTTTAAGTGTTCAAAGGCACCAGTAAGGTCTCCCCAGAGCCTTCTCCAGGCTGAACACCCACAACTCTCTCATACATCATAGGACTGGTATTCCATCCCTCTGGTCATATTTGTTGCCCTCATCTAGACCCACTCCAACAGGTCCATGTCCTTTGTGTGCTGAGGACTCCAGAGCTGGACACAGTACTCCAAGTAGGATCACACCAGAGTTCAGCAGAAGGACAGAATCACCTCCCTCGACCTGCTGGCCACGATTCTTTTGAAGCCCAAGACATGTTTGGCCTTCCGGGCTACAAGCACACATTGCTGGCTCATATCCAACTTTTCATCCACCCCAAAGTTCTATTCTACAGGGCTGCTCTCAATCATTTCATCTCCCAGAACCTCATGAGATTCACACAGGTCCACTTCTCAGTCTTGTCCAGATCCCTCTGGATGGCATCCTGTCCCTCAGGCATGTCATCTGCAAATGTGCTAAGGGTGCACTCAACCCCACTGTCTATGTCACTGATGAAATTATTAAACAACACTGGTCCCAATACAGACTCTTGAGGGACACCACTTGTCACTGATCACCATATGGACATGGACCACTACCACCTGGATGTGATCATTCAATGAATTCCTCATCCACTGAACAGTCTATTCATCCAGTCCATATCTCTCCAATTTAGAGAAGAATGTTGTAGGGGTCAAAGGCCTTCCACAAATCCTAATAAATAATATCCAGAGTTCTTCCCTTGTCCACTGATGTAGTCACACCATCATAGAAGACTACTAGGCTGTTCAGGCAGGACTTGCCCTTGAAAAATATTTAAAAATCTAAAAGTCAAGTTCATTCTCAGGAATTATCCTCAAGTGGACACTGACCTCTATATCCCATGCTGATATTGAGAAGAAACATAGGAAGGGATCAGAGATCTGGCATTTTGTTAACAAGTAGACAATATCATCAGTTATCTTTCATGATGAATCCAGCAGACAGGTATTCAGCATACCTCATGCTCTAAACCACTGAATACTGTCTGTGACTTTCATGTTGTGTTCTTGTCACACAAAACACATAATTTTATACTTACAAACATACAGGAACATTAACAACAAAATTCACATTAGTAATTTGTCTGGCTTTCCCTATCCTGGCACTGTGAGAAAGACAGGACATAATAACAAATTATTTCATGTTGAAAATGGCTGATTCTGTAGTTCTAACTGGAATTCAAATTTTGATACCAGGTTAACTTTTCTTAAAGTGTAGGTTGAATTTCTGACTGCCATTTTCAAATGAAAATATTAACTTAGTTCTAAAGACTCAGTATGTGTCTATATCCTCTTTAATATGTTTCTGTACTATAATTCCAGAATAAGAAAAGCTAAGAAAAATTTTACAGGCAAAGCAGAAGACATATGCTTACAACTTAACTTGGCACTGAATTACTTGAAACATCTATGGGCTCTAAAAACTGTTCCATTTTTATGGAAAAGATATGCTGGAGATGCCTATTTCAAGGGCCCTTGGACTACTGTCACATAATACATGGAGATAGAAATGATTCATCTCTTTGTGTGCTATGGTGCATTACACCACTATGGCAACACTATAAGGACTTTTTAGACAGGTTGCATTGAAACAGAAGTAATGGCACCAGTCCTTTAAACAGAGTAAAATATAATTGAAATGTCATATATAAGTATCAGCAAATAATTGAATATGTATTTAACTACCTGTTTGTAGATCTTAGCCCACCTTCTTTGACTCCCCACGCAGACAATGGAAACAGCTATACCTCTTCTGTGGACAATCCCAAGCAGTTAATGAGGATGCTGCTTGGAGTCATAGTTTGGAAAAACAGCTTCTTGTTCATTCCGGAGATACCTCTCTTATTTTGGCTACTGCTATCCAGGAAGGTTCCAATGCTTATTCCTTACCATGAAGCCTGAAAGTTGGAGTCATCTAGCCCCAAAGCACCTATAGGCAAATGATACAGACAAAATGGAGATCTAGATAAAAAGTCTGGAAATGTTTTTTTTCTGATCACTGCCTGCAAGGAGAATGTGTATAGCCAGTTCATATCTATCTGTCTTTTTTGTAGGCAATCAAATTAGTCAAATGAATCCCTCCATATGTCTTTTATCATACACTAAATGATATAATACCTGCCAGTCACAATTCATGGTTTATTTTCATCCTCTCTGGTGAAGAATATAGAAAAGGAGGGGAGAAAAGAAAAGAAATTGTGTTATCAGCAGGATGTATTGTTTAGACATAGTGTGCATGGCTTTCTAGGTTCATCATACAGTAAAGCTGACAGCAGCAGAAGTGGAAAAAGACCAGATGAAGTATTTGGAAAATCTGGTTCAGTATGTTATTTCCTGAGTCTTTAACTACAAAGGGCCTTTCTCTGGTCTATACTCCTTCATTAGCAAAGGTTAGCCCATTACCCCACCTAAGTTAATAGCAGTCTTCAGAAAGTAGTACCAATGTTAACATGGATATATATAGCACCTAAGGGGTAAAAATGTTGCATTGCCAGATAAGCAAATAACAAATCTGATAATCCTAGAAAGAAACAGGGTACATAGGACAGTGTTGTGCAAAAGCAGTGAGCTGGAAGACATGAGTTACAATGTCTCTCTTTTAAGTCTGGAGGAAATGGTCATTCTTATAGTGCCATGTATGCCTTGTTTTAAATGTGTTTACTGAGAGTTTCTGGATTCATCCTTCCCCCAAGATTATAAATTAGTGCCCCCGTGAAACTAAAGCTTTAATGTTGCAGTGAGGTGGAGACTGAGAGAAGAGCTACAGAGCATTTTCTGAAGCATTATAATTTTATACCACGATATACTTTTCCAAATCTGATCCTTTATGCTGAATACAGATTTCTGCCCTAGTAGTTGAAGTACAGCTTCTGTCTTGAACCATTTCCAGTCAAGTTCTGTCAGTGACAGACCTCTGAGTTGGTTGCTTAAAATGTAAATTTTATTTTAAATGCTCTGAGAAAGAAATATAGCCTGGAGCAGTGTCTAATTCATTGAGTTACCTGATCTTTCATTCTAGTAGTGTGCAGAAAAGCTCATTCTATCATGGAAAAAACAAAACAAAACAACAAAAAAACAAACAAAAACCCAAAACGAACAAAAAAACCAAACAAACAAAAAACCCCCCCACGAACAAACAGTCCCTAGTAAATTCTAAACAGAAAGAAAGGATGAGCTTGTAATTTAACTGTCAGTTCTTATATGTGCAGGATAAATCCAATTTTGTGACACTTTAATCAAGGCTAGATTGTTTTATATTTGAGAGCTTGAAACTCATTTTCTACATCTATTGAAATACGCCAGAGTCCAATCAGTCATATTACCAAAGAGGACCCAGACACCAGAGGAGAATTAATAAGAAAACAAATAGACCATTGCTCAGCTGCTGTTAATCAGCATGGCTCTGCTAGTGTCAACAGAACCCAGATAAATCCTGGAAATTGAGTCTAGGGAACACAATACTGTAATCTGACCTTATTGGTAACAGCAAGAAATCTGCTGTTAAGACTGCAAAAGCAGGCAACACTGACAGAGCTGTAGTGGGTTTGGTTTTATTTCAAAAAGAAAATGGATCCTAATGTGGGTGAGAAGCCTTCTTGGCTCCAGACACGTTTACCAATTAGCTACCTATACAATGATGTAATATGTCCTTTTGTTTCTTTTGAACCTGTTGTGTGTTCCTTTTACCTGACATTGCCTGGTTTTTTATTATCATGAACAATCATTCCCATTTACCTCCTTTGTGACCTCTCCTCTCATATTCTATCTCAGCTGATACTCTTCCAGGACGAAGAGATTAATCTACTGTTTCCTTGAACAGAAATCATCACCTGACATTCTTTACTATTTTTTTTTCAGAAATTTTATGGGGTTTTTTGTACCTTTTCTGAGAAGAAAGACTAGAACTGGACACAATATTCAATATGTCATTGTATGACAGGAACCAACAACACTTTCCTGGTCTACTCTATTTTTTTCCCACATTAATTCATTATGTTCTTTCTTTCCACACATTTTCTTTTATTTTGCCATTCCATACAAACTCATCCTATATGTGGCATTAAGGAGAGCCAATCTTGCACATTTCACCAACCTGGATCTGAAGTCACCATTATAATGCTAAAACTTTGGCTGATATTATGCCAACTTCCCAACATAATCATTGAAAGGTGAACAAACTCCACCCGAGAAACAAAAAACATCACCTGTGGCCACTGCTCAGGCTGCTACAGCCAATCACAGTGAATTTCAAAAAATAATATTTCCCAGTAGCAGCTGAGACATTCAAATAAAGATGTCATCATCTTTCTACTGAGAACATAGAGCATTGACACTGATCATGAGTTCTTCTCCTAATGTCATGGAGACATCAACAAAACAGGCAGAGTAGCTACACAAAAGGCAGATTTATTCCAATTAAAAATTACCCAGCACTCTGATGAACCAAAGTAAATTACAAGTTTGAAGGCCAGTTGGAAATATAATATTACACAGACAATTACTAGGTTTCACAAAGACTGTTAGTAGAAAGATGACCTCAAATGTGCACACACTTGGTCACAAAAGAGAAAACCTCCCACTCAAAGTTACCCAGAAAAGGGATGACTTGCCCACAAGGGGCAAGGCCTCACTCAAGGATATATCTTGAGAAGAACTATTCAGTCAAAGGGAGGGATGAGGGATGTGAGGGCTCACTCAATCCTGGGTGATCTGTTAAGTCACATTTCTTCCAAGCTGATTCTGAGTGGTGCCAACTACTTGAAACCTCCTAGGGTGAGTGATGCTCTCACATATGATTCTTGTTTCAAGAAAGTGAGCCAGAGCTCTGAAGTGGATCTTCTGGACCTTCCCACATAACAAGCTCCTCAAAAAGATTGCCAGACAGCACTGAGAAGGAGACACAACTAGAAGGCTGATAAAGGAAAATCAAATACAGAAACCAGAACAGAAATGACCTTGCTCTTGGCATTGTGTTCTTGAAACTCAGTTCCCACTCATTTTCCCAGTTTAGAACACTGAGTAATTTTGTAAGTTGTTGCCAAGCCTGTTCAGTACTTTCCAACCTTTAGTCTCAGTCTCTATGTCTGGCTTTGTGTAAGACTTTCACCACCCTCATGAAATGTGTCTCTTAAGTAGTCTTAAGCATTCCTCAAAATAAGTGGCCCAAACCCAGGTTAAAGAAACACAGCATGCACCTCCAAGCATAACCATGCTGCCTAATCTAGCAATATACCTTCACTGAAATTTAGCAGATTGAATAAATGCCTTGGACTGCTGGTTATTCCTGGGTTTAAGGGCAGACAGATACTTCCACACTGCAGTATTTCTGTGAAGTGTCATGTTTATCTGCAGTTGCAATACTGTCTGTCCACAATCACAGAATGGTACGGGTTGGAAAGCACCTCTAAAGATCATCTAGTCCAACCCCCGTGCCAGCGCAAGTCCAGGCAGCTTTTGAAAGTCTCCAAACACAGAGACTCCACCATATGGTAGGTGCTCCACAACTTTAGTCATCTTAGTGGCCCTGAACTGGACCCTGTCCAGTAGTCTTGTCCTTCTTGAACCACAGAGCCCAGAACTGGATAC
>JANHGN010018762.1:61607-80923 GCA_024605025.1 Megaceryle maxima | reverse complement strand
AAAATATAGTACTAGAGAATATGATGCATAGTGCATGCTGAATGCATTGTGCAGGTTGGAGCTGGCCAACAGATAGATGAAGCAACAAGGAATGGACTAGGAACTAGGTGTTCTATTTATTAAAGACAATGCCTCATGTTTTCTGTCAGAACCCTGTATGTGGCACTGGGCGACCTTTTTTGAAGAAACTCAGTTGAGTGACTTTGTGTTTCTGCAGGCTTTAAGTGTGAGGTTTTTGTCGTTATTCTAAAGGGGTTGCATTAGATCCTATGCACATGCAACATTGAATGAAACAACCTGTGGCTGATGCCCTCACAGGAGCTACAGGGCCAAGCACAGATGGACAAATGGAGTTGCCTGGGGCCAGTGGAGGAACAATATTTGCAAAACAGTCCTTCTGTCAGGCCCGATCCTCAAGGGAGCATGTCTTAGACATAATTCTGGTGAGTAAATTTCCACAGGGGTTAAAATCAGGGTGACATAGGTCTTTGGCTTCATGACAGCCAACCCCCCCATCCCGTGTGCAGCCAGGTCCTCCAGGCAAGAATTGCCTTTCCCATCGCCTTTCTGTCTCTGCCCCCAGTGGCCAGCAAACCTAGATTATCTGTTTTGTAACCATATTAACTTTCAGTTTGCTTCCATTCCAGTCCTGAACAAAAGATATATAACCCCAGAGCTAATCAGTGTAGTTTCCAACTTGCAACTCTTGTTTTAAAAAAAAGCCATTTTCTCTTTGGAATATTACCTTTGTCTCTGGATGTTTCTTCCCACTTGCTTTCTACAGGCAGATGTGGTTTAGCCCTGTCTCTTCCCATGTCATGCTTCCACATGCATTGTTACAATGGCATTAGCAAGGTATATTTTCATGCTCAAACACTATGGGACATGGGTCCTTGCAGGATAAATCTTTAGAAAATGAGATCTGGCTTTTTTTCCACCTTTTATCTTATATGGAACCCATTAACTGATACTCTGGTAACTTCTTGAGGCAAGGATCCTGGCAAGGCAGACCAAAGGAGGAGTTTATCCCCCAAACTGTCAGGGAGGCAAGCTCAGAGGTGGTGTCTGCACCCCACACTTCTAACTGACAGTTTTTCCAGCCTTCACAGCCATGACACAAATAGGTATGCAGCTAAAAATGGAAATATAAATGGACCCCAAGATAAAGGAGATGAGCAATAACAACATGCTTGACTGGCTGAAGTCTACTACATGTATTTAAGTTAACTGCATGCACTGTACTTGGCTTCAGTATACAAGATCCAAAAATAAATCCTATTAATAATTTTATTTAAACTAGTCATTCAAATTTGAGTGGGCTGAGAAGACGTAAGCACCCACGTTTGCCCAGGATTACCCCAGCATAAATTATGTACACATAACAGAGGTATGAGAATATCGAATGAGTTCATTTAAATTAATGTTATTAAACCAGATGGAAAATTGATTTTTGGTAATAGAGGACTTGATTTACCCTAGCTTAGCTTCACTGACATTGGCAGATTTGCTCCTACTTCACTTTGGTATAAATCAGGGGAATACCAAGTCCAGGGAGTGTAAATGTTGGGACGAAGTGAAATATTTAGTGTCTCATGTCTTACCACATTGAAAGTAGTAGCATTTCTTCTGATTTATTCTACTGAAATGCAGTGACCAGGAATAACAGAAGTAATGATTAGCTGTTTAGTGCACTGTTTGACCTTAATAACCAATATAAGGCTAACACAAATATAATTATGGATACAAATTGAGCATATATTTAAGATATTTATAAAGCAACAAGCAGACCTCAGGTATTGACTATTCACAGACAGACCTGGTTTCCAGCCTCGGGGCTCAGCAGTGCACTAAGGTCTGAATTCACTCGTGTACCTGACTGTAGCCCTTCCTCCCCCTTTTTGTGAAGTGCCTTCTTATGGCTCCATGAGTGAAAAATTAATGGGCTTTCTTTTGTTTGCTTTTGCAGTGAGAACGAAGCACTTCCATTAATGACACTAAGAATAGGATTTACTGTAACTTAGCCTCAGATTGTATTTGTGGTTCCCACACATCCTGTAACAATATGCATTCTAAACTTAAACGGATATTGCCACACTAACTGTTATAGAAAAGCAGAAGAAAAATGATGAACCTCCAAGCTATTTTTTTTTTTTTCCTAAGGCAAATTTATTGGCCTTGTGTTCAACACCTCAGCAATGAAAAAGGAAAAAAAAAGCCCTGACGTGGAAGTGAGACAGGTTGCGAGTATATTGTACCAGTATGTCTGCAGTGGGGTGATTTCCTGCAATTAATTACTGATGTGAGCAGTGAAGTAGAAAACAAGTTTCTAGAGCTGTTTTTTCACTCTTGCATGATATTATTATCTGACAAGGGCACAAATACCATATTCAGCTCCACCTTTCCCATTCCTCAGTGAAATCCTTCCTCCATCTTTTTACAGCAATTCACCCCCCGGCAGCTGCATCCTTTAGCAACCTTCTGCAGATCACTTTGTGCACAACCCGCTCAGTCTGTGCTCCTCTGGGGTAGCTCTGTAACCAATTGATGAATTGGTAGCATTCAGCTCCAGCTGGCAATCAGCTACCTCTGCTCCTCGACCTCTTGCCCAAGGCTGCCTGTAGATCTGTCAATCATGGAAATATTTTTTGTGAAGTCAACTCTTTAAGCAATTAAGGATCTATATGTAGGCAGCCAGCACATCTTGCATGGTGCTTGGGCCAGCTAAAACTTCTCTTGCCCATTACCAGCCTCTGAGTAAGTCAGTCCCTCATAGCATAGATAAATACCATCCATCCATCATCCCCCATATGGCTTAGGAGTGTAATTTTATGAGCTGCCTGTGTGGGAGAGAAGTGTGAGAAGATGCTGCGTCAGTGTGTGGGCTGCACAGGGGACAAAGAGGTGACTTAAAAATTATACTGGAAATAAAGAGTGAGTAATAATATGCCCACCATGGACCTTTCTTCAGAAGAAATATGCAAATGAAAAATGACTTGAATGATGGATTTAACAACCAACTGAAAATGAAGCCAGGAAGCTGAAGTGTGAGCCAGCCCTCTGGGAAGATAGGGTAGCAAGCAGGCATAAACCACAAAGTGAAATAACACTGGGGGAGTGGGGTGAAGTTGTGTGACATGGAGCTTGGAAAGAGAAAGTTTCTCTGTATCTGCTATTTTATTTTATTTTTTCCTTTCTTCTGTGATAGTATCCATAATTGGTGGAACCACCAGGAAATTAAAGTGCTCCAGACCTGAAATCTGCTTCCTGGTGCATTTCTAATATGAATCCAAACCAGAATACTGTATCCACAGGACTGCGGGAAAGGAATTTGAGTTTGTGTCTTGGACCTTAGATGATTATGAAGCACACCACCAAATCAGACACTTCAGATTTTGGAGCCACTGTAAATAGAGCTTGGATCCAAACATTACTGTATTGTATTTACTCAGGTTAAAAAAGAGGCTTAACTGCATGCATGAAACAGAAAAGAAACTGATAGGAAAACACAGAGACTGTATTTGAGCTGATGGAATGATCTAACCTGATGAGATATTTGTCAGCTGTGGTCTTCTGAATTCACCTATGCAATTCTTCAGCATTCATCAATCAAACTGAGTCAGGTTTTTAGCAATAAATCAAGGACTTTTTTCAAAGAAGATCTCTCTTCATGCACATGATCTAGAGAGAATGTTCCTTACTTTTTCTGTTGTCATTTGGAGTGAAGAGGTTATAATGTTCTCGGTCCATTCTTAAACATCTTCCTGCTTGAGATCCTTACAAATGCAAAGTCAGTTTGAGAAACATCTCCCTCCCATTCCCTTCCTTCATTTCTTAAGAGAATAGATTCTTTGAAAGGCATGAAATATAATGCTAAGTGCTGCCTTCTTAAAGAATGTCTAAAATTCCTGTGAGACAATGCATTGTTTCAAAACAAAGCTATTTCAGGCAATTCTATCCTTGTATGTACAAAGCTATTCATCGGAGAGACTTTTTTTTCAGCACAAATATTCTTGCTCTGGGGTTTTATCTTTTAGAAAGAAAAAAGAAAGTGTTTTGGAAGGTCAGTTTCATATTGTTATAATTTAAAATGCAGCAAACAAAACCAGATTCTGCAGAAGTTCAAACCAACTGCCATTCTTGTCCATGTCTAGTCAAAGCCAGCATGATCCCTCTGGAACATCTTTTACAAACATTATTTATTTGACAGTCAGCCTCTGGTGTTTTTGTTAAATGTTAACAAGAATCCTGTGACATGCTTAACTTTTAAAGGAAGAGTGTAGTGGGTTTGGTTTTAAACACTTCAGGGTTTTACGTAGATCTTAGTGTGGTAGGAACTGCCCCCAAACTGCCGAATATCTCCATGTCCTCATCTCTGTGCCAGCTGTCCCAGGGTATTGGCACTGTGTTTATTGCTCTTTGCTGTTGCTAGTAGGAAAGAGAACCAAAGTACTGGCCTGTTGCATGCCATTTGCTACCAGAACTCCCATATTTTTTATGAACTTTGATTCACAAAATCACAGAACAGGGAGGTCAGGAATTCTGTAGAAGTCTTGTAATTTCCAAAGGAAATATTTTATAGAGGGCAGGTAGGTTTTGGCCAAGTAGAGGACCTCAGATGCTGTTTTATACACCCACCATGTGTTAATTCATTGTGGGGTTGAACCAGGGAAACCTGGCTAATGCTGCCACAATAAAACACAGAACAAGCTTGGAAGTATGGCTAAAGCAATGATGCTTTCATTTCTTTCACTTATTTTGCTTTAGCACTGCCATTAGTACTGCGTCCTTTCCCAGCATCAAGCCTGCTCCCTGAAATTAGAGACACAAAAGTATTTCACTATGCCCTGCATTTTGTCTGCACTCCAAGCCATGGGTTGTGTTGTTGTGGTAGGAGACAGATACTCAGAGAGCAAAGGCAGGATACTGTTGTGATAAAATGTGTAACATGCTCTTTGGGAAATTGTAGGTGTACTAATAAATAAAGATTTAAAGATGTCCCTTTTCATTTCAGTGCTGATGGTTTTTAGAAGCCATTGGTAATTAGCCAGTTTCCAGCATTATCAGAAATATGTGCTTTCGTCCAACAACAAAAAATTCAGAAACATCCTTTCTTTAGAAATATCCGTTAAATAAAACCAAAAAGTGGAAAAATGAAATTAACAGCTGCAATTGCACTAAACTTTAACATAGAAACACTGCTTTCTGAGAGCTATCATTAGAGCCAAATTAAAATATAGCTGAGATTTTTCTAAATAAAACTATCAATGAAGAATAGAAGTTTTTATGTTGACAGTAAAGCAAATTATTTTTTCCACTCTGTTGAGGTTTTGTAATGGTGCAGTATATCTGGTTGACTTATGGCACACTAATGACAGATTAACGGCTGCAGGGGAGATGATTGCTCTGAGAATCGCTCTCAAGTGAGCAAAGCTGAAGGCCTGTGGGCAGGGGCTGCATTTGGATGCAAAAATTGGTGGAGGATTTATGCAAGGCTGCACATCAGTAACACAGCAGATAAATTAAGAAAAGCACTTATGGATGTGAGAAAGTTGTTCCTAGGGTGGGGGAAGCCCTGTGCTGGAGCTTACGTCTTGGCACTGCAGGAACTGACGTGCAGCAGCAAAGTAACTGTGCTTAGGTGCTTTCTATAGGTTAGGAAAGGTGTGGGCCAGCAGTGATATTTGCTAGAGTATTAAGTAGGTTAAGTGAGAATTATGATCTGCTGCAGTCTTCTAATACATTGCTAGCATGTTCAGCCAGCACAAATGTCCCCGCACTAGCCTGAATTAGCCATTTCCTTGGATGTTTCTCTGAAATATTCACATGTCATGGTAGAGGAATTTTTATCATCTCACCACCCAAAATAGGAGACCTTCTTCCTGCTTTGGGTTGGAAAAGGCTCAGAGCTCAGCTTATCCCCATGATCTGGCATGGTGAATAAATGCCAACCTGTCCTGCTGCACTCAGGGTTGCTATATTTCCTTCAGGACTGATGTGAAATGAAGAGGTGGCTTTGGAAAGTTGCCTTCCTGGTGGAAGCACCTATTGGATTAAAAATTCACTCTGAAGAGCTCACTAATCTACTATTATCTATCTGAAATAGTGCTTGGTAGTTTGTATTTGGAATTTGCCTTTTTTTATTGCAAATGAGGCAGCAGAATGGTTTGAATATTGTGGTTTGAAGAGGACTAAGCATCCCCCTGCTTGGTAACTTCATTGTAAGGTGACGGCAGTGGTAGGTGCATGTTTTATCTGATGCTCTTTGTTGTAAACAAATAGAGGGGCTAGAGTGGTGCAGCAGCAGTAGCCATTCGTTGTCTCTCTACCCTCTGTGTCCAGAGCAAGTGGAGAGAAAGGGACTGTAAATCTCTGAGAGTCCAGCCTCCAAATTCTCAAGTCTCCAGATTTGCTGGAGCTGCTCCCTTCATTGTACAGTCTCCAGTTATAAACCTTGTTTGGACAGGGACTACTGGCAGCTGTACAAGGTCCCCCACCCCTTAGGTTCTGAATCCTGAATTTCACCATTTTTAGCAAAACCCAAACATTTAGCTCTTCAAAACTACTGTAACTTGGAAACCTTTGGATGTCTCCAAACCACTGTCTGTCATAACCTGAATTCAATTGGAGATATCATCAACATTTAATTAGACTTGTTATTTCAGCAGAGAGGAGGAAGGAAAAAAAGCAGGACGCTTAGAAAAGAACAGCTTTTTCTTGAATTGTGACATCTGAATAATTTAAAGAGGTTTTGAGAACTATGCTTTATTTTAATTAGTTTCTGAATCAGTTTCTGCTTTGCCTATTCTTTCTCCCCCCTCTTTGTACTATTTATTTTTGATGACATCTGCAATCCTGAAAAAAAAAAAAAAGGAAGCAAATTAACTTGGTTCAAGCCACATCAGCACATCCCTTGGAAGATCACAGCAGTCAGCTGTAAAAAATGGGCTTATGCTGAAAGAAAATGAGGAGCTCACAGGGCTGAAAATATACTTACCTATTTATTAACTTACATCTATCTTTATTATTTCTGTATGACACAAAAAAAAAAAAAAAAAAAAAAAAGTGTTCTTGGCACTTCACAGATGTGCACAAAGGATATAAGGTGAACTGCTGTGTGTTATTAAGGCCACTCTACATTTACATCTGCTAAACCAGAACAAAGTCCATCCTTTGACAAACTCAGTCTAAATAGGCACAGCCCAGGAGAGCAATGGGTAAAGAAATGAGCCCTGTGGCTGTGATTAAGTAACATCACATTAGCTCCAGAAAACTCTTGCTTCTTGCAGACCTCTGCCCTGTGATGCTCGGTGTTTTGCCAACAGTCTTTCTCGTGTCCTATCCCACCAAGCAGCAGGTGAAGGGCAACCTCTGCACGGACAGCCTGTCCATTTAACCCAACTGTGGGCCTAAGTGCAGCAAGTCAATGAAGGAGATGATGCTCACAAAGATCTTAAGCATAGACATGAGAAGAAAAAGATCCAGCAACCCAAAGCTAAAGGAAACAGACCTGATCATCAGATTGCTTTTGACCACAGTATCACATAGCTACAATTATGTGTCTTTTCAAGCAGAATGAGTTGTCCTTATTGGACATGAGCGGTGCTATTTGCAAACATACCAAATAGCCTATTAAAAGAGCTACTCTCTGTGGGTGCAAGGAAAGGAGCTATGACTCCCTTTGCCTAAAAAACCAGGGGGCTACAGAAGTTGGCAGAAAGATATATGTATCTTTGCCCTCTTATTTCCAGTCAACATTCAACATTGATAATCCTGTGTGATTTCTGGAAAGACAGGATGTCTATGGAGTAAAAGAACATGAAATACAGTTGTAATTTTAAGGTAATTGCAGATGAAAAATGAAAAAGTGCCTTAACCAATATATTTTGCAAATTAATATAAGCCTCGGCTAATATTTCAGCAAGAAAGAAAAGCACCAAGCAACCTGTCACAAAAGAAGACAGAATGATTGAAATGTTTCATTTCAATATTTGTCAAATAATAAGTTTTCAATTTTATAGTTGAAGTGAACATTCTGGGTTTGAAATTTATGCAAGTGAACATTTGGGGCTTTGAAATGTATGCCCTCCCTCCTTCATTTTTGAGAAAGCTCAAAGTAAATTATGCATTATTTAATCTCCAAATAATTTTTATTTTCAACCTTTTCTAAATGCTGGGTGCATCAGAAAAAATCCCAAAAGCTATTTTTGCAAATGTGTGCAAGACATGGTTGCTGAACGGTCTGTGTTGTGGCAAGGTCCTGAGGACTGTCTCACTAGTTCTGATCCGAGTTCAATAAACAGTACATGTAAGGTGGGAGATGGAGGTAATGCTGTTATTGTGTCATTCTGTCCTGCCATTCCTCTCCTAAGCATTATCAACTAATGTGTGACAGTTATAAAATAGATTATAGGCCAGTGTGTCTGATATAGCTAAGCTGAATCAATCAAACATATATCACTCAGAATCTCAAATTGGACTTGAACCTCAGTCTGTGAAGTTCCAGATCAGTAATTTGTCCCATTTTGCTAACACCTTTCCTTTGCTCAGTGTGTCCCTTGCAGTCCCGTATTGCGGTTCAGCATGCTCCTTGTAGCTGTGTTTTCAGGGTGTAGTATGAAAATTACTCCATTACTAGGCATTATGAAAAGGTCAGCTCTGTTAGGCTCACAAAGTAAGTAGGAGGAATGGAGTTGCTCTTAAAGTTATTAATCTGTCATTACATCTTATTAATCATCCCAAACAAATCTTGGATGGCAGTTCATTAAAGAGTGTATATCTTACAGCTGTCTGTGATAGGTGCCATTGTACAGTAAACTCTATCTTCTCTGAATTTTTCATCATGTTACTAATTGAGATTCTTACTGTGGCATTTTGATTATTAGGAATACAAAATACATGCAAACGTTACCTCTACTAGGAAAAGCTGAGCAGAGAAAAGTCGTGTTGATGGGTGAGGGCTTAGCTTTAGTGAGTGTCAGGGCTGACTGCCTGGGGAAGCACCTTTCTCTGCTGAAACCAAACACAATGGTTTGACAAGGTTCAAGGGATCCAAAGCATTGTCAGTATACAGAATGTCAAAAAAGTTTGACAGGCTTGGTCTAAAGGAGGCATTAGACAGTGTAATACTGGACAGCCCAGTACAGCCTAGACTGCTGTCCACAGCAGAGATGGAGCTTTTGTAAGAGCTTTCTCTGAAAGAACTGCTGATGCCAAAATGGGCTTCTGCACAGATGGACTGGATGGGGTGAGTCCTTCCAGAGTCCTTCCAGTCCTTAAGTCACGTTCCTTGTTTCTGGGCTTCACAAGCAAGTCCCCAGTAACAACGTGGAGGGGGGAGGAGTATATGCAACTGAAATATTAAACTCATTCCTATAAAGCTGAAGAGCCAGTATGTGCTTCACCACTTCAAAACATCCCTTTGGAAGGAATAGAATAGGCACTTCAGAATAGGCACTTCAGAAGGGTTGAAGATTTAAACAGGCTTGGTGGAAGTGGACTGCAAAGCAGTCAGCATTCAGGACTTACCCTCTTACTAATTTGGAGATAAGAAAAAAGTCCTTCTTAATATTTGTCTTCATAGTTCAGATGTGAAAGTTTAAGAATTTCTTTTTGTTCTGTGCCTTTTGATGGGGTAAAGAGAGATAAATAGAGGTGCAATCTTTACTGGGAACTCATGTTCCTTTTACTGCCCCTTTAAATGGGCTGTTGTTCAGGCTCTTCACTGGTGGAAATGTGCTGCTGAATTTAATGAAGTTACTATCACTAGGTAACCTAGGGAAAGTGGGATCTGGAGCTATGGGCTACATATTTTCTGTTTTGGGAATTGCAGGGTTTGCAGAGAACACAATAACTGGATTTCCAGTAGATTGTTTGCCTGTCCCCTCAGAATGATGAGAATAAAGCAATAATCGTTTCAGAAGCAGGTGCTGATTGCTTTTTTGAAAGATAACCAGAGTTACGCAATTCTGCGCAACTCCAAAGGCTGTTCTGTTTGCGTGGCTGCCTTCTCTAGCAGAGTAAAGCTTCTGAGGAAATATTAGGAAAGACAAGGAGACAGACACGTTGGCCTTTGACCAGTATTTCAGCTCAGCTTGCATAATGTAATGGTTACCTTATGCAAACTGCTCTGGCAACACCTGCCCTGCTTCCTCATGCCTCTTTGCTGAGTTGCTTTTCAGTACTCCTCCCACACACAGGGGATTTCCATGAGAAAAAGCAAATGCTGCAAAGAGAATGACTCTGCTGACACTCAGTCTCCACCTTCTTTCCTCTACATGGCTATGTATGGTCACAGGCAAGAAAGAAACATGCCCCAGCTCATGGTGACACTTCTACAGGGGTTGTAAGCATTAGTATGGAAAGCACTTCATTCTGTAACACAGGTACCAACAAAGAAAAGGCTTTTGTGGGAGCATTCGCCTTGGTAAATTGGATCCTGGTGATGTGGGCTTTGCAGATCCAGGCCATGGACCAACACCACTTCACACACTGGCACCAGTGTAGCCTGTGGGAGCAAAAGCTGTGGGCTCTGCTGAGGCTGTTCGCTTCCCCTGGTGGTTTCCTTAGCAGCAGAGGGTTTTGATGCACTATGACTGAGATGCCAAAAGAGCAGAAGCATTTTTGGTTTCGTATAGGTTCTTCCTTAATATTAAATGCAAGCAACAGGAGAAAGATACTGGGATGGTATAAATGGAGGTGGTCACAGGGCAGCCAGGAGGGCTATGCTGATCCATGGCAAGAGCTACCACAGTCTTTAGCTTGGCAACGTGGACTGGCACACACATCTTTTCCTTCTGTGTTCACAGAGATCCTAGCACAGTAGGTTATGATTTCAGAACCCACCACAAGTACAAGTAAGAAATGGATAATAATGTGTTCTGTTTCTTCTCCTTGCAGGCTTAGGTCTAATTTTATAGAGATACATCTTAAGATGAGCTGCACAGATAGCTTTTCAGCTCTCTTTCTATTCGTCACACTGCTGGTGGATCAATACATAGGAAAAAAAGTTCCTAACTTGACTCTTTTTTTCCCCATATGCAGTATTTGTTTTCAGAGATTGAATCTGTCATTCGAAATTAACAGGCAACCATCAAGTGGTTTTATGCTTACGATGGGACCTCAGTTGTTGTGGGGGTAAAAGATGGGTGTGTATGATGGTATCTGTTTATGGATAACCCTTTAAAGTAAAAGCTGATTTGTTTCATGGGAGTTTTGAGAACAGCATGTTTCAAGTCTCTCGGGTATGCATTGTGTGGACTCTGGAAAGCAGAGCTTTGCGTACAGTGCCCTGCGATGACATGGGTGACAGGACCAGGAGATCGAACCTAACATCCTTGGCTGTAAATGAGCAGGTCCTGCCCTTGGGAGCTACAAGACCTCCCTCTCAGCACCAAGGGCTGGAGGAAGCAGTTGGACAGTTGGGCTGCATCAATTATTTTATTGCTTGGCCACCTCTAGAGGGTGACAAATGGCCACATTGAAAGTTGTTACCATAATTTATCAAGAGATGCTCTGTCATAAGGCTTTGGTATAAAGGTCTGTGACAACTTTGTCATAAGATTCTCTCTTATCAGTCCTCTTCTGGCACTCCTTTGCAGACTCTATGAACAGAAGAGCTGTGAAGCAGTGTGAAGAAGGTGAGCAGCAAGTAGTCATTTACTCTTTCCCCTAATGGAAGGAACTGGAGATCATCAAATGAAATCAGTGCTTTCCATATAGTTGAAATGTGGCACTACTTGTGCAGGGATTTTTTTATGATAGCATTTCACATATAACCTCTAAAAAGTCCTTGCATTGCGGATGTTTGGAACTGACGACAATCTATTGAGGCAAACAAGCTTTCCCTGTACTTTTGTGCTTTCCCAGGCCACAGTAAGGCACTGGGTTTGAGCTAGACTGACCTTTGGTCTGACTTGGTATGATAATTCCTGTGTTAGGATGCATTGTAATGGAACAAAGCATAACATTTTGCAACAGTCAGATGGTTTTGTTCAGTACAATTGATGTAGACTTGGAAATCACATGAGGGCTTTGCAGCAGCAAAGCCCTGTGCAGTGCAGTCCTCAGTAAAAGGAGGAAATGTCTACCACCAGCTATGAAAATGCAGCATGAAACTCACTCCACCACTTAGCTCATTAGCTCCCCAGAATGATGACAAAAACTTTACACAAAATATCCTCTTTTATATGTGGAATTAGTAGTTCTAGTAAAAGCCTTACATTTCTGGAAATCAGAAGAGGGTTTCTGTGCAGCAGGCAAATGAACTCTAGTAAAACTAACAGGACAAAATGATCCATGGTGCAGGGGGAATGATGTGATGTGGAGACTTGTGAGTGCATCCATGCATCAGCTATGGGTAACTTGAGAATACACTCCCAATATAAAGATATTCAAAAGCATGTTTTCAGGATTAGTATGTTAGATAACCAGAACTGAAAAGAGAAACTTTTTATATAGGAGAGTGAAGGTAGGATGTGGAATCTGGTGTCAGGAATTGTTAAGCAAAATGCCACCCAGACACAGCTCCTTTGTCAGCAACATCTACACATCTATTTTTCTTTTGCGAGGGACTGCAGAGATGCTTATGATACAATTATGTATTATGGTGCTATTGTTGCATACAGAATGTGAGAGGGGAGAATGTTTGGAAGGAGGCACAGAAATACCAAAAAAAAAAAAAAAAAAAAGAATAATTAAAGCCATAAGGACAGCTAAGCTGAATAATACCAGCTGAGGACCTAACTCATTTAGTGATGTCTGTGGCACACCAGATGCATGCACATGTATTGTGCTTACTGCCTTGTGGGAGTAGCTGAATGAAAGAAAAAAGACGTTTCTAGAACAATACTGGCATAAGGCATGTATTATCATACTCACCCCCCTGATGCGTTATGGTTTTAGAGTAATCATGTGGGCATTTGGTTTGAAGGAGAAAGAAGAGATGCTGCAGTGAATCACCTCTTCTTTTGCACCGTGGGCAAGGCTGATGGTACTTCAAAGCTTTTTCTCCCTGTACCACAAAGATATGCATTGACCTTTCAATGTCTTTTAGGTCACATGGAACTATTTTGCTTCACTTGAAGCAAGCACATAATCCAGTCCAGCAAACACTGCCTGAGAGAGGGATGTCCTGACCACCCAGTGTGTACCAGCCATCCCTCAGCTCGCCAGTGCTCCCTCTACCCACTTACTCTCCCCTTCAGTGTGAGCACCACATTGATTCTGATGTTATTTTCCTTTGGTCTTTTGAGGTTCCTGTCCTTTGTAAAGGATAAGAGAGCAGCCCACTTTAGTCCCATCTAAGCTCAGGTTTATCTCTTTCAGTCTGAATTTCTCTGTTGGGTGGTGGGTTGCAGGTGCATGGGGTTTTTTCCCCAGTGGTGTCTCCTTGGAGATGGTGTGCTCTAGAGCTGAAATCTTGGCCACAGTCAAGGGAAGGTTTCCATTAAGTCTAATGGGGATAAAGCCTTAACTGATGAGGCAAAAACATAAATGATGTATTCCATTTCTACTCTGCATGATTAATATAGGGAACCAAATGTCTGTATCAAGTTCGGTGTCTGTTGCAGTTATGCCATATTTCAGGTCTCAGACAGCTGGCAACCAGTATGGAATTTCTTTGGAAATACAGACCATTCTCAAATGGCCCTAATTCTTTTACTACCTTTTTCCTTCTCTTAGCTATTTTAATGTCTTCTTTTATTCATTCCTATTATGTTTGCAAGGGATTTTTCACAATCATTTTGAGACACATTGGTTTGTACTGCAGGGAAGATAAAGCCCTGTTTGGCTGAGGCCCTGCTGGGCTGCTTAGCTGGCCCTGCTGAGGAGCTGCCAGGGATCCTGCTGCACCACACTGACTGACTCTTCAAAGGGAAGCTCTGATGCAACGTTTCTGTGGCCAGAAATCAAAACAAGTCCCATGGGAACAGCTTCATTTCCTTTGATGTTTGGTGGATTTGGCAGTTCAGCACCACTTGATTCACCAGCTTGTCAGAGAGCCAAGATGCCTGCAAAGCAGGTCAAGGCCGTCATAATTTCACTGTGGAACAAACCCATTTTCAGACATTGTTTCATAATAGCAGCTGAGCGTTTCCACAGCCCCATGGAGATGCTGGCCCCAGTGGTGCATGGTGGTGAGGGGGTGAAACCCTGGCTCAGCACTTTCTGGTCCTTAGACCCGTCTCAGCTTCTGGCTGTGCTCATGCACACACCACAGCACTGCAGCCAAGTCAGCGTCCTTGCTGCAGCTGCAGAAGTGGATACAACTCCCCCATGAGAAATAAACTGAAATCCTCTGCTGCAAGAGTACAGCTGTGTGTTGCAGGGAAGCTCGTGGCTTGTTGGCCAGTGATGCTATTTCTGGATTAGGCCCTGTGCAGGAGCACTGGCTTGTATGAATGGGGAGTTGTCAGCCCCAGGGTGTACCCAGGGTCTTGGAGGAGGGTTTTCCAGAGGTTTGCAGCTGTTCTCTGCTTGCTTGCAGGACAAGGGCGGGGTCTATGGGAGCTTGACGCAGTCCTCTCTCATGTCCGCTACAGCAACCAGAGGAGATGCCATGATCCCAGACCTGGTTGCTGACTCTGCAAAGCTGGAGCCTTCTGGTGCCTTTCCCAGGGCTACTGGAATAACTTTTTTTTTTTCTATGCAGTATTGTCCAGGTATCCTGCCCATGGCATGTGTATATATATATACACACAGATGTATATATGCATACATGCAGATATAGATATATCTTGGATCCTGGATAGTAGTTCTATATGGAAAATCTCTGAGCCTGTGTTACTTATCTTTAAACTTACTATATCTTTAAACCCCCTTGATATTTCCTACATCTGCATTGACTGTGTGTTCTCAGTTCTTTGAACAATACTAGTGATGAAGAGAGGGATCAAATGCAGAGATACAGGTTCTGCTGAGCTGAGCTGTAAAGCAGTTGTGCTTACTTTATTCCTTAAAACTGGTCATTGCCACAGGGCTTCTTTTGGGCTAAAGTTACCTCAGTAGGGAATGTTTATCATCAGGAGTGGGGATTTTAGGTTTCAAATGAATTGTTGCAATAACAGAAATTTTCAGTGCTCAGTAGGGGTAAATATTATGGTGCCCGATTCCATAGGAGGTTGGTCAGCCGCTCGCAAGCAGCTGCTGTCTGCAGGATACTGTGCTGATGCTGGTTTTGCAGGCATTGAAGGGATGGTGCTGGTCCTTCAGTTTAGTTCACGTGTCCCTCTGTGATGGGTTGCCCAAGTATAATTCTGTAATGATAGTTCTTTCCTGCTTCCCTCCTCATCCTACGTGCTTAATTGACCTGAGTTACATCCTTATATCCTGAGGCTTCTATGAGGAAAATGCAGGCATGCCATATATTGGAACTACTAATAAAAAGGGTTAATTATCTTTAATACCGGGAGCTGTCAGAGATGATGAAATGAGATAGCAGCTTGGAATGCATTTGCCTGCATGTGTGGGAAGAAGGTGTGGAAGATTTTTGTTTACAATTACTCCCTTTTCAGAGAGCTGGTGCAAACCAGTGCTACCTCACTCTGTTCAAAAATCAGTAAGAATATTTATTGGCTTATATTTTGTTGCTATTACACTTAACCTTTAAATTTTACCTGTTGGATAAGCCAGGAATCAACAAACCAAAACAGTTTGGACATGTCTGAATGAAAGCCAAAATCTTGAGCCTCAGCTTTGATACGTATTGCACTGGAGCACTGGCTGGTTTTGGTGCTCTGGTTTTGCAGTGCAAGATTAGCACTCAGAGTGCCTGATGAGATGCCAGGTTGCTTCAGGATCCCAGGGCAGCTTCCACTGATAAATTGCATGACCATTTTTTGCTAAGTCATGTCTGGTTTTCTTATGTTCCCAGAGTGGAGAAATAAGCTGTCATCTTGCTGTTTTTTTCTCTTTCACCTGAAAGTGCTATAGAGATCCTAAAAGAGAAGCAAAGGCCATTTGGTCACTGTCCATGCCTCTGCCAAGACCTCCATCACAAAGACTATTTTCACCTCGGTGACCCTTCCTGCTGTGTTGCAAGTATAATAACCCCAAAAAGCAACTTTGCTGTTGCAGCCTCCTGCCTTACCCTTCCCAAGGGGATATGTCTGGGCATCCACCCATGGTGTCTCTGACTTTTAGCTGAGAAGTATCACTTGAATCCTTTTACAAGTTTCACTCAGACCAATAGGTGAGAAACATAAACAAAAGAGAAAACTTTTCTAGATAACCAGATGCAGGGCCCGCAGCTCTGCACAGCAGCTTTGACTGCCTAGAGAATGGGCTTGGCACAGGAATGATGAATTTAAAGCTTTTCTGGGTGGAGAGAGCTAAGCAACCTCTAAGGTTCCATGATTTCAGCCTTTGGTCTGAGACAGGTAATTCCCTTTGAACACAGTTTTGGTGCTGGATTGCTATTTCTGAGAGCTGAGATTGCTCTGAATTCCTCCAAGCATCTGTGTTCCTGGAGTGTGTGGTGGAATAAAATTAATACCCATCTTCTGGGGCTTCCTCAATGGAATGTGCTAGAAGGGACACAGTGGTAGGATAGGGTCACCAGACCTTGGAGTGAGCGAGTGGCCAGCAGGTTGTGAGTTTTTGCTAAGAAAAATGCGATAGAAGTATTTGTAGACATTTAACATTTATGCCATGCTATGTTCCTGCTGTGCAATGCACTAAACACCTCGTCTCAAGGGAGAAGGCTCAGGGTGAGGAAGAGCAGAGAGAAGTGAGGCAGCTGCTGGAAGCAGGTGGGATGGGAATGTAATTCAGCCTGGAGCTGCAGGAAAGAGCTATGGCCATGACAGTAAACAGAGCTCCCTGGGTACATTTGGTGCCCATGGATGCAAGTGCAAAAGTTTTCTGCTACATTTGTGCCCTCTATTTTAGTAATTTATCCACTTTTCACTTCTTAAACCATCAGCCTTACAGTATGCATTTTCAGGAGTAAGCACTGTTGCTCACAGCTTCTTCTGCTGTGAAACTTGGAAAACTTGCTTTCAATTAAAAAAAATTTATTATGCAAGGAAAGGAGAAAAAAAAAAAAAAGTGTCAGCGTTATCTGTATCTGTGGAATTAGGTTTTTAAAACTAAGCCCAACCCTTGTTAGCTCACGGAGGATGTAGCCAAATCAAGAGTGTTACCAGTTTTAATAACATGCTGAGATTATGTAGCACCGCTATGAGTTCCATCGTTTCTTTGCAGAGAACACATTAAACCCGGGTATTTTGGCTTGCACCACAATGCTGCATAATGACAGTGTTATGCTGTGTGCCAGCAATTCAACAGGATTCTCCTTTCTTTGGATCACATATCTGTTATCACTCTAGACAATGAATATGTGATACAAAATAAAAGTGATAGATGCCAAGTGAACCAGTGAGTGGGGAGAAGATACTGTGGTTCATTGACTAACCAAATTGCTTTGTGGGTATTTAAATGCATCTCTAGCTTTTGATTCTGCATGGGCTATTATAGATGAGTTCTGTGATGATTCAGCCCGGGAAAAATTAACCTGTTCTGTTCCACGTGGGTTGTTGGTGATCACAGGAGTATTGTGATGTGGTAAGGGACTAGAATGCAGTTTCCGGGATGAAAAGGTGCTGGGTCTAGACACTGATGAAAATCATTTTAACATCTCATTTAATTTTAGTAGGGCAGTGTAGCTGTTCATATGTACAAACTGAACTAAAATTGAATGTTGACTGGAAATATGGGCTGGGCTATATAGCTTTAGGCAGCAAACAGTGGGCACTACATCAATGCATCTGCTTGACTTTATCCCCCATTTCACTGCTGGGTTTGCCATTCCACCATTACAAACCAGGGTGCTTGATGACTTTGCTGCAGAAAAAGCAAAGCAGCTGGTAACTTAAGCAGGGAAAATCCCTCAGCAAGTTATTTGTAAGTAGATAAATAAAACTCTGTATTGGCCTTGCTAGTGTTTGCCCCCATCTTGAGTTTTGTTCTGAGGAACTTGTAACAGATCAGTTTGTTTGCTAAGACTTTCATGTAAGCAGGGAATTAGAGGCTGGTGACAAAGAATGTGCATAGAAAGACATTTTGAACTTTTACACATAAATACACACACTGGTAACTTTTTCAATAACAGTGGCCAAAATAAGACGATATTGTCTCTATATAATCTTTTCCAAATGAATGAACAAGGTCCTCATTTCCACTATCAAATACCAAATTCCTTATGAACAGCTCCAACCAGCAGGAAAAATATTCAGATTGATGGTAAATCCGTCTGGAAAATCTGAAGCTGCTTTTGGACAGTTCACACCTAGAAAAGATCTTATTCTCTCAGATTAATCAGCTCAACTTCTAATACAAGCTTATGGAAAATAGAAGCCATCTAATTATCAGGAAAACTCTGTTATCCACTATTACAAAGCAATTCCTGAACAAAAATTTATTTTAAAATTAATCTTTATATTGGTATACAAGTTGAACAGACCAGGGCAACTCAGGGGCTCTCTGGGATTTTTCTTATGTGTTTGCCATTGGATTTTGCCACAGACAGGTTGTTGCCGTGCAGATACTGCGACCTGGTGCACTTGCTGTCGCCTCGAATGAGTTTTTGGTTGCCTACAAACTCATTACAATGTTTGGCTAAAACCCAACATCTAGTTAACCTGGAAGATGCTGTGTCTTCCTCTGCAGCTATTGAATTAAGATGATGGCAAAATAAAGTTGAACTTCAAGACGTCTGAGAGGCTGAGGAGCTGCAAACCATAAATATGGAGAATTATCTTTGCATATAAGCATGTATAAGCTGACAAGTAAAGCCTTCAAATTGAATATGTGCTGTCAATGAGGTATAGTCAAATAATTATTGAAATCCAGGGAGTGAGGAATATATATCAGAAAACAGGAATATTGGTTAATGGGAAGCCAACAGGGGGCAATTGGAGCCTTCTCTGCCCACAGCTGTAACTCACCTCCAGCCACTGCCATTAGCCCAAATCACAGAATCACAGAATCATTTACGTTGGAAAAGACCCATGGGATCATCGTATCCAACCATTAACCCTACTCTACAAGTTCTCCCCTAGACCATATCCCCCAACACTACATGTAAGCGATGCTTAAACACATCCAGAGATGGTGATTCAACCACCTTCCTGGGCAGCCTATTCCAATATCTCACCACTCTTTCTGTGAAGAATTTTTCCTAGTGTCCAATCTAAACCTACCTTGTTTCAGTTTGAAGCCATTCCCGCTGGTTCTGTCACAAATTACCTGAGAGAAGAGACCAGCACCAACCTCTCTACAATGTCCTTTCAGGTAGTTGTAGAGAGTGATGAGGTCTC
>JANHGN010018762.1:19668-57737 GCA_024605025.1 Megaceryle maxima | reverse complement strand
ATATAAATTGCTACAGCTATTAAGCAGTGAACTGAGATAAAACTGAACTTGCATCCTTTTTTAGCTGCTCACCACGGCAGTGTGATAATTGCAAAAATATACTTCTTGGAGTGAGAAAATGTTAAGAGATTTAGGAAGCAGGATTGATTATTTTTCGCATATTGGACTACTCCATTACGATACTCTGCCAGGTTGCCATGGGCAGGGGGAGGCAGTTTGCTTTCACACAGGAGTGCACAAGTCAGACATGATTCTGTAGAAAATCTCTGTGAGACGTACATAGCCACTTCCAAACTTCATATCACTGCTGTTGTATCATGGAGTGAAAAGTTTAATCCATTAAACCGGTCTGCTAATTCCTTCACTAAGACTGAGTTTGGGCAGGGTTCCCAATCACTAAACTTCATCACCTAATCTATGGTTTGCAAGCCATTCAGGCAAAATAGAAATTCTCCCCAACTTTGCCCTCACACAGCCCTGCCCTCCATAAATAATGTTTATGGAGAAAGCCTAATCGTGCTTACTTTAGGGAACATTGTTTTGCTTTCACAGCTACACCCAGTATGGGACTGAGACCAAAACCTCAGAGCTAAAGACTTTCCATCCTTGAGGATGGCTGAACATGCATCCATCTATTGGAGGTCAGGCTTACCACTCATTCTCCAACCTTGTCTCAGCATATGGGTGGTCTGAAGCTGGGCAGCCAGGGGAAGTGTGGGTGTTGAGCACATAAGGTCTTTGCCTTCTTGTAGACACATGCTGTGAGATGTAGAATGCTGCCCACTATTCTTGTCTGCAGTGATGGGGCAGGATCCAAGCAGAGCATCTGGAAGGCAATAAAGGGCTGAGAAGGACCTGGGGCAGAGGTCAGTTGGAACTTCAGGGTTTAGGGCACTGACCTCAGGGGAGTTGATGGCATTTGTGCTTCAGTTCTCTAAGGAAATCACGGGAAGGTAATAATGATTACCATAATAATACTTCTTTTTTTCATTCAGGGATCCCAAGGATAGTATGTTGAGACCAGCCTATTATTTTAATCTACTTTTGGTTTTTGACTCTTAGTGACAGCAGCAGAAAGAGAAGTTTAGCTTGGTGTTCCTCCTCCTCTATCACTGGCAGCCTCTGTTCACAGAAGCCCTTTGCTAGAAATGAAAATATTAGCAAATTGAACTAAGCATGAAAGGAGGCTTCTGAGACATTGTTTTGTTGTTTGACCAGTTTCATTTGCCCTGGTGAGCTATAACTCCTCTTGTCCTTCTTTCTCATCCATGGGACTGAGGAGGGAAAGGCAGGGAATGGTTTGGGTTGCTTTTAAAGCAACCGTCACTCTCTAAGATGGTGTTTTCCCCTGTTTGTGAAAAGCCCTGGGACAGTTTGACATCACTGCTGAAGAGAACATGAAGTTCAACAAGGCCAAATCTAAGTTCCTGCACCTGGGTTGGGGCAATCCCAAGTGCAAATGCAGGCTGGGTGGAGTCATGAGGAGAAAGACCTGGGGATGCTGGTTGATGAAAAGCTCAACATGAACCAACAGCATGTGAGAACAGCCCAGAAAGCCCCAAGTGTGTCCTGGGCTGCATGAAAATAAGTGTGGCCAGCAGGTTGAGGGAGGGGATTCTCCTCCTTTACTTTCATGAGAACCCACCTGGAGTACTGTGTCCATCTCTGAAGCACCCCAACACAAGAAGGATCAAAGGGCAGGAACCCCTATTTTATGAGGACAGGCTGTGAGTTGGGGCTGTTCAGCCTGGAGAAGAGAAGGCTCCAGGGAGAACTTATTGCAGCCTTCCAGTGTCTGAACAGGGCTTACAAGAAAGCTGGTTGTGTTCAAGACCAGGTTGGATGGGGCCTTGCGCAACCTGGTCTTAGTGAGAGGTGTCCCTGCCCATGGCAGGGGCCTTGGAACTAGATGATCTTTAAGGTCCTTTCCAACCCAAACCATACTAGGATTCAATTATTCTATCCTGTGCCCTGCTGCACATGCTGGACTTTGCAAATAACAAAATCATGACGTATCTTCAGGAGGTGTAACTATCTTAGTTGCCCTGAAGACAGTGGCAGGAACTGCTGGCTGTGGAGCTGGCCCTTGTTCTAGCTACAGAAGAGCACATGATGCACAAATTACATGATCTGAATCTTAATCAAATCTTGTTTCCGTCATTTGATGATTCTGGCTCAGCCTCTGGGTTGAATTGTCCTATTGTTTCCAGGACTGAAGTCAGGAGGTGTGCATTTTTTTGGTGGGCTTGGACAACAGGCAGGTTTTCTCCATTGGACATGTGCCAGAGAAAGCAGAGAGTGGCTTGGAACAAGGGCTCTTGCCTGGCAGACCTGGTTTTGGGACCTGCTCCCACCACAGTGGTGCAGGAAGGTGCTTGAGCAGGCTGCGTCTGCTCCAGCCACATCATCAGGCTGGGTCCAGACCTGAGCCCCCTGCTTTGTTACCTGCAGGTTGGCTGTTGGGTGGACTTCAGCAAATGAGGTGCTGGCTGCACAGACATCTTTTTCTTTTAAAAGCAAATGATGTCAGAGTCCCTTCAGGGAGGAGCTCTTGTTTTCCCACCTTTCACAAGAAGCATGTAAAGGCTGCGTGTCGGAGGCTGTGCTGGGGAGCAGAGTGGGCTTGATCTGGATTTTTCCCTGGATGTCCTGTTAAACACCCAAAGCACTGTTTCTAAGCTGGGGCTGTTGTAGCTCATGCAGTACTGGCAAGAGGGAAGCATTTGGTGGCCTGGTATTTGCAGCAAAGTGACATCCCAAGTGTCCCTGTAAATACCCTGAGAGGTGGAGAGAGGCTGGGACAGGGCTCATGCCAGCTCTTTTCTACGCCTGTTTCTATAGCGCTTCACAGAGCAATTGGGCACAGAACTACATTTGTCAAGATAATGATGTATCTTCTGTTTAATGTCAAGAAGGCACTGGCTAATAATTTTTTCTCCTTCTGTTTTTTAACAGAGTAGTTTACCATATAAAAACAAAACATGCCTGTTAGTGGGCTGATGGTAGTGTTGTTTTGAGGTGGATGCACAAGATTCAGAGAGTTGGATTGTATCTTTTTTTTTTATGGCATTCTGAATTATGTTGGCCAAGTCTCTTGCCCTTGTGCATCTCCTTTTTTTTGCTTGTAAAACAAAGACAAAAGTGCTATGTTCAGGGAGGACCCTTTTTTATTCAGAGAGTTTTGTAATACACAGAGTAAAGGGCTGTGGAAGAGCAGATAAGTACTAAATGGTTAAGTCGTACAGCAAAGCAAAGTATAAGATGCAAGACTTTGTAACCATATGCAAGAATTATTTGGAGTCACCAGATGGCAGGATTCTAGACAAAATTTATTTTTACTCTGCAAATCAAAACATAGCATCATTTACAAATGTCTGTCAAGTGAGATGTGGGTCTTCTTAAATGCCAGGAGTGTTACAGCATCACCACAAAGGATCCAGGTGCAGAGAGTCTGGGAGACATGATGAATAATCAGTAAAAACTTGCTGCTAGGCACAGTGGTTGTGGGGAATGCAGCTGTCTTTAGAAACAACTGGCACAGGGCAGTTACAAATTGTGTGTTTCTAGGATTTCCACCAAGGTGGGGTGTTTGTCTGGAAGAGATGCTTCAGTCCAAGCAGGACGCAGTGCTCAGAAGCACTGCAGCTGGGAGATGAGTCCATCAGGGTAGCTAATTGCCACGGTCTCTGGGCCCTTTCCTGTCTGCAGACCTGGAGTGTATCCACTGGAGACCTCCAAGGTCATTTTACTAGGCGGCAATAAAGCGATAGGCATTTCCCGCTTAATGGGGCAAGTATCATTATTTCATTTTGCATTGCCTGGGTGATGTAGCATTGTCCAGGTCATCAGGGCAGGAAGAAATGGGTAGGACTTCTGTGGGATGTTTTTGCTCTCACCTTTCCTTCTTTCTAATAGAAGACATTAAAAGAGACTGTAAAGAGCTTAAAGTGGAGATTAAATGTGCAGCACCAGGATAAAAAAGACACAGAGTTTTTTGTATTTAGAGGACAACCCTTCATTTTTGCTCAGTACAGTCCAGTTTCTCCTTTTTCAGTTTTCATGACAGATCTGACACAGACAATCTTCTCTTTTAACTCTGAGCTGTGAGTACTGCCAGATGCTCAGTTTTTTAAGAGCATGCAGTTTTGATCAAACCAAACCAATTATCCTACCAGAGTGATAGTTTACCATGCAAAATGTGCCCATCTTACTAAACGCTGCTGGAGTCTTTTTATTTATTTTTTTTTTAATTTTTTTTTTATATATCCATATGGTATGTTTTTTTGGACCTACACCATTATTTTAATAGACTGCTACTCTGCTAAAGAGCAAATGACACACTGCTGTGGAGGTAAGCTGTCTTCAACTAAATAAAGACTTAATTGTGGCACAGGTAATTCAACACACATAATAGAAGACAAGTACATTCAGTCTGGAAGATCGATGATGTTGACAGCTTTTGAAAATTGTAAAATGTAACCGTTATTAGAGAAAGGTGGTGGGTGAAAAACAACATGGCCCAAAGTGGATCTTGTCTGCAAAACTAATATATATATATATCTTGAATGACTTGAGAGTTGCTGAGGAGGAAGTATAGATGTTATGAATATCCTGATCAGGTGTGAGATGCTTGTGAACTGGTCACAGGATAACTTTTGGAAATAAATAAATTTAAAAAACTGCAGGGCTGGGCTGTAAAAATTAGAGTGAAATCAGAAGAGAGATCAGCAGTATTACAGTGATGGTTCTGCAGAGTTTTAAGCAATACCTCTGAGCATTATTTGTTTTCTCTTTAATTACTGGAGAAATGGTCAAGACAGTGAAAGTTTATTCCTATGTACCCCAGGGCAGAGGATGAGCAGGGAGGGCTTTTGGAGATGATCAGTCAGCAGACCCTGTGAGCAGGCTCTCATCATCTTATGGAGCAGTCTGGAGAGCTTTCAACCCAGGAGAGAAAGGAGAAGGACACTGCAGTAAAAATAATCTAGGCTGCTTTGAAACTCATTTAAAATCTTGAAAAGATTGCTTATTTTTTAGAGCCCATTGGAAAGTGTTCATCAATGGATTTTATTTTTTTTTAAAGGTTGCATATTTCCTAAAAGGAAATTACTCCTCATTCTGAGAGTCTTAAATGCACTGTCACTCCATCATTCTTCTAATGTGTGGTACTCTTAAATGCACTTGGCTTTAACTTTTCAGCTTTTCTGAGTGGCATTGCCCTCTTTTCTCACAGCGTTTTCGTGGTTTTTTTCCATCCCTCTCCAATTCTTACACTGTTGTCAGCCTCCTTCACAATGAGCCGCCTCTCTGACTCTTTCCCAGGTCTCCTGTAGGAACTCTTTCATGCTTTTATACCTAGCAGCTGTTAGATAGTTCCTTCAAGACAGTTTTTAAAATACCTTTTGCGCTTCTTGCAAGCTCTTTGCTCTAAGCCTCTCTCCACTGTCACCCTCTGCCTTCCTTACTGGAATCCAAAGCACAGTCCCTCTTGAGTATTTCCCATTCAAGCTGCAGAAGATGCGTTCCAATGCTACATTAAAGTAGAACTGGCAAAGGTTTGCACAGGACTGACATTTTTTTAAATGCCCATTTCAAAATATTATTTTGCCTTGTTACATGGTCTTCTGCTTTGTCGTGACTTTTTTAATTAGCTTTTGACTTGCTGATGTAAAAATTCAGAAGTAAGAATTCACTGATCTCTGAATTGATTTCTACACATGCTATAGAAATCATGGTGGAAATTACACTGGAAATTGAATGCTATATGGTGTGATAAATAGTAATTTGGAGGTATATTAACCTGCTTCCTTTAAGTAAAGAGATGTCTTAGACCGTAACTGCCCTCATTCAGGAACTGACATTTCCTCCTGATGAGGTGTTTATCTTACGGCTTGATTATCTTTCCATGAAAACACTTCAACTCTGACCTTTCCAGATGCTATACTGGGCTATGTTTTCACACTGACTGTCAGCTTGCAGTGGCATGAGGGCAAGTGGGAATAGGAGGTGTTCTGCTTACCCTAAATCATTGAGATGTTGACAACTTGTTGAAAAGCTCCTTGATGAATCCTAATTCCTTTCCGTTCACTAAAAGATAACTTATCTAGCAAAGTAAAATGGATTGATGTAACAGATGATCACGTGGAGGTGTGGAGCAGGTTGTGTGCTGGAGAGAGGGGTTGGTTGCACTACTCCCCAGTACTGCCAATGCTACTGTCCTGGAGAACTGACAACTCAGGGAGATGACAACCTATTTTTTGACCAAGCTTCAGAGTTACGAGAGACATTTGGGTTCATAGCAAAACAATTTTGTAGTACACCAAATGCTGTTGTTATTGTTGTCTGCTGATTCGGGTTGTCAGACCTCCTCAGGTCTTCCCTTGGCTTACCCTGACCTGACATGAGTAAAGAAACTGGCTTATTTCTCTAGAAATGTGGAAGGTTGTGGGAATAAGCTGCACCATTTAAAGATCAGGTTTATTTACTGCTATATGCAGCCAGAAAGGGGGTAAAGCAGGACTAGGGGAGGACTGATGGTGCCCCAGCTCCCTCCAAGGGCAGGTTATGCACACACAGACCCTTCCCTCTCTCTCCCTGCTCCCTTGAGTGTGATCTCTGTCCATATCACAACTCCCACTGAAATCACTGTGAGATCTGCTCAAGTCAGTGTACCAACATCATGCCATAATTTCTTTTGCAGTCACTGCCTGATTGGGCATAACAGAAAGCTTGTTCTTGAAGTATCTGCTTACAAGAAGACATATGAAAGGTATCCACACTCTTGGCAGTACCTTAGATCTGACCAATGAATACTGCTACAAAAACTACAAAAAAAATAAAAACATCCACAGAAAATGCATCTCATTTTTGGTACCATCTAACAGTCAAAGCCACCAGTTCATGCCCCCCATCACCAGCATGGCTGCAGAGGGTGTAGGGCAGTGTCCCTGCGGGCAAAGGCTGTCTGTACAGATGAACTGTGTGTGCTCTGTGTGCAGCCCATTAACAGGCATCATGAAGTCTCTGTCCTTCACATTTGCATTTGACCCTCTCAAAGAGATGTCATGGACCTTGTTAGCTTTTGTAATTGGCTTGTGTTTTCCTTTATTTTATGCTACAACCTATTTTCTTTTGTTCTTATCCTACCTGAAGAGCCTGGGATGCGGTACACCATTCTCATCCCACCAGCCTCCCACCAAAGCAAGACTGTCTTCTGCAAGAGGGAAACCAGAGGATCAGGAGAGACACATGGCTCTACAAAGCTTTTTCTGTAAGGAGAGAAGTAGGGCAGTGGTGAACTCTTAACTCTTGGGCCTCATTAAAAGGAGCCCAGACAAAGCCACAGGAATGCCTGAGACAGATGAATTCCTTCAGATTATTCTTCCCTTGAGTTTTACTGTGAAACAATTTTCCCTGCAGGCTGCTGTGCCGTGCTTCTCTTGCAGTGCCTGCCCAGCTTCCGCAGTGTGCCTGCCTGCACCATGGTCCTTCTGGAACTGCTTTCAGGAGAGACAGTGCTCAGTAATGCCTCAGTTTTGGAAGAATTTTAGGAATGTATATGTATACTTTTTTACATTAGCAATAGCTAGCTCTGGAAGATGAGTCTTGTGCTGGAAGTGTCACACTGCTTGTTTCTTCTAGTTGTCTGTCCCACCACCTTCAGCTGCCTCAAACAAAACTTGGTGTCACAGAGAGAAACCCACTGCTCAAGGAGAGCTCTGTTGTGCTGAAAGAGCTGACATGTGGGAAATGCTTTATTTCTGGGAGGTTTAAACGTCTGTGTGTCCTAGGATTGGGCTACTGAACACTTCAGAGATGAAAGCTGAGATCTTAAATATGACTACAAATTTTGCAAAAGGCTGTTGAAGTGGCAGAAGGTCAGATGTGATCTGTTTGCAGTAGGTCGTGCTGCTGAAGACCCCCACTGCAGTTTTTTGTACTTGTTCCTGTGTATACAAGGGAACTCATTCCCCACGGAGCCCTTTTCAGACTTAAAGCAAACTAGCAGCACTGCTTATGCCCTCGTGACCCGGCAGCTCATTACAGCATAGGTATGGCAGAGCTGAATGAATACATCATGCTGAGATTGGATCCCTCATCCTCACTGTGTTCTGTTGTGTCACCTAGCATTGTTTAGGTTCAGATCTGTTATTTTCACCCAACAAGCAGCAGCCTGTAATGAGAAGATAGCTTTTTCCTCCTCCAGCTCCCTGCTGTCTGATTCCTTCCAAGTTACAGTCTGAGGAGCAATGAGTTTTAATCCAACAAAAGGACTCTCTAAACTATGCAAAACTAGCTGTCACATCTAATGTCACAGAAGATCCTTGAAGGAACCATGTTCAAACACTGGTTACTGTGGTGTGGTCATTTGGGGTGGAGACTACTGTGTGTACATCAGTGCTGGGAGTAATGGGATCCCTGTTGCACACCTATTGCTTAAGCAGGACATAGAAAACCACAGCAGAGAAACACCAACATGATGACTGACAAAGGTATGGTAGAGCCTGGTACTGAGTGAACAACCAAATTATAGCTGGCTGCACAGACTAGTAGGCAGAGGACTGTTGTTTAAAAAGGGGCTGTGTGTTGGTGGTGTCGAGTGAAAATGTGTACGGAGGGCAACCTGTGCTTGGAACTCATTTTCTTGGGAAATGCAGTAATTCAGGCATGCAGAGGATTTCCCACAAGTGACAGTGTTTTGCAAACAGAACCGGAATTAATATACTGGGTAAATAAATGCCAGACATGCTCAGCTATGAATTGAAAAGGACTGCAAGAGATGAGAATCCTCCAGATTTGAAGGTGGAAGCAAAAGTCTGAGCTTGGTTTTACTTAGGCTAGCACGAATTGAGAATAAATCCATGGAAGCTGGTGGAATGATGCTTATGTGACAGAGGTGTAAATGAGAGGTGTCAATCCCTGCAGTCAGTCAGAGAAGTTGACATTATCAAGAACTGTCCTTTATGCACATTCTATTGCTTATCCACCAACATTTATTGCAAAAAATAAAGCTTCTGTGCATCTCGCATGTTGAAGTGGGATGTAAAGACTGGGAACTTAATGACTAACCATTGGGGGTACACTGGAAGAGGCGTCCATGTATGGGAACATTGAGCTTTATGAATTTCCCTCAAGGAAGAGGTAGGTCAGGAGAAAATATGTCCTCTTTGCTCAGGTCCTTTCAGGCTCTCCTGGAATGCTGTCAGGTGCTGCTGTGATAAAGAGAAGGAAGGAGCAGATGTGTTGGTTATAGCACTGAGGTGGGTGGGCCCAGGAGTGGGGCTGTGGCACAACACAGTTATTGGGAACAGAGGGGCTCCACCAAGCTCCCAGGGCAAAGCTGGCCTGCTCAGCAGCAGGTTGTGTACACAGAGGCAGTTCACACCCATGTGCTGGGAGCTGCCCGCTGGTGGCTGGAGCTGGGCACATGGCCAAGTGGTGAGTTGTGCCGTGACTCATTCTGGGCTGTGGCCATGGGGTTCAGTAATGCTTTGTGAGCCTAGGGATGCAGCAACTTGTCAGAAGAGCTGCTGAGAAACTCTCTGCCAACATGCTGGAAAACTGTTTATAGAACATTTTTTGAGAAAAATAAGTAATTTTGCATATTTTTTATTTTATTTTTTCTTTTATGTTTGTAACAAAGTATCTCTTTACTCCCTGCACCTTCCACCCTTGGCAGTCAGTCTGAGAGCAGATGCTGGGACCTGAGAGCCCAAGTTCCTTGACAGGCACAAGAGGCTCCTTGGTCCTCAGTCTGCCAGACAGGCTGCCCTGCTCCCCCCTTTTTTTTTTTCCAGACCATCCATGAGCTGCTCCAGGGCTCTCTGGACTTATCTGAGTTCCCAGACTGCTCAGGCAGACAGCTGTCAGGAGCCCCTCCTTGCATGTTGTGTTTCTAAACCAGCCAAAGATCCTTCAGCATCCACGTTTGGGTGTTGCTGAGAAATTCAACATTGCAGGGATCCAGCTGTGTGAAAAAGCAGCAGGCTGTGGGTGTTCTGCCCCAAACCAACACATGGGGTTTACCACCCTACACAGCTAGTGAAGCTGAAACGTCCCTTTCCCCACTTGCCAAATACATGGCACACATCAAACACTGCTGGCAAGACTGACTGTTTTTTGTCATTATTTTCCTTTCTCTCCTTTCTTCCACCAAGGTGAGTGGGAATTGAAATCACTTTCTTGCCCTTCTTTCTAATTAGTGGCCCCTTTTTGGTGCATCATAAAATTATCCCCTAGTGACATTTGCATGTCTACACAGCATTAACATTTCCAAATTGTCACGGAGTGATAGCTCTGCAATGCAACCACCTGATGTGCTTGTTTTAGGGTACATGTGTATGTGTTGTGGGGGGACTCAATGTGGGATTTTAACCCAATTAAGACCTGCTAATGGGCTTATGAGGTGGATCATTTGTTAATATCACCAAAAGCTGGAACTGTTTCATTGAGAAGAGTTTTGAAGCTCCTGAGGTCTGATGTGACACGTGCTCTCGTGCTACTTATGAGCCCAGCCCAGCATCCATAGCTATGAGGCATCTGGGGGAGAAACCGACTTTTGTATAATCATCCCTTTCCTCTACCTGATGACTGAGCACATTTTCTTAGGGCTCTCCTCAACTTCTGGAACAGATGCAAAGCTGAGGTCCTGACCACATGTGGTCATTAGAGATCCCATAGCGTTTCTAGCAGCAGTGCTCTGGACAGGTTCCAAACTGAGCAATTACATTATGTTTCCTCAAATTCTCCCTGTAGTTTCCACTGGATATGATTTTCTTTTTCACATCCTGCCTGAATCCATACTGTAGCCCTGTAACTAATTAATTTAAGAGCTTTGAAAGTATAAAATGCTATGTAAGTGCTGCAAGTACTATAATTACTGGCGGCCCAGCATGATGCTGAACAGCTGTTGTGGGCTGGCTCCAGAGGTGGCTGTATCAGAAAAGGGGGATCCTTCAGAAGAGCTTGCTCATAGCAAGGATAGTCTATAAACCTGCAACAGAATAATATCCCTGGAAAAAGGAACAAGCAAGTCAATTTCATTTATTGAACTTTAAAAATTTAATACCAGTATAGTCTTCTTCTCTCAATCTCCTTGAAGGAAAAGGTTTAACTAATTTATTCTTGTGATGTTGATTTATTCTCATTTATATTACAGTTGTCCATACAGAAATTAGCATCTCCTTATGCTAAGAACTGTATGAAATCTAGTAAGGGTTGGAGTTGATAATCCAAATATATCAGATGGGCAAGGAGATGAAAATAGTTTCTAGTTTGGGATGAAAAGTTTTAACTTCTCTCTGTAATTGAGGCTTAAGGGTAGCCAACTTGAAAAATACCCACAGGCAGCTTTTCATGGTTGGAACTTCTCAAAGAACAGGAGTGGCATGCTGATTGAATTAAACCTTCCCAGAGAGCTGTTCCTGGAGAGGCAGTGGACCGGGGCCAATGCAGAGAACCTCGTGAGTCCTTTGGTGGTACTCTTGGGAAGACCAGCAGTTCTTCATCCAGTTGTACCTCTCCCAGCAAGGGCAGCAGTGGCCGTGCTATGTAGACTTGTCACTTCCTTGGCACTAGCTCAGGAACTCAGCATGCTGCAAACATCCCCAAAATGGCCTGGATTTTCAGAGATGCTGAACTCTTAAAAGTCAGTGTTTAAACTACAGCATCTGTTGAGATGAACAAATGCAGCTTTGTTCTTCTTGGAAGTAGTTTTTCCAGTAGGATTAAATGCCTCTGTTCTATAAGGGGGCTATGTCCTACACTACTGGAGTGAGAAGGTCCCAGCAGAGGAGCACTCATCTTCCTTTGTCTTTTTTCTGAACATGTGTGGAGAGTGGGACAGCAGAAGCTGCCCAGGTCATAGGGAGGGAAGGTAGAGCAGAACTGGTCCTGCTGAGGATGAAGCTGCCACAGTTGTATTTGCATGAGGCTGCCTACCCTCTGCATGGCCCCCATTATTAATTTTAATTTTTGTTAACTCTGTTCAAAGGAGATGGACTGCAGTTTAATTTTCCCTTGGAACAAAAGCCCAGACATGAAGACACTCATGCTTCTCCTCACATTTTTTCTTACTTTTCTTGTTCCATTTTCTGTGTGCCTCAGGATGCCTCTCTTTTGTGAAGCACAAGTTAAGACTGTGAAGCCTGGTGGGAGTGAAGTACAAGGGCCATGCTAGAAGATAACAGAAACCATGTGCTACATTGCTCTGGACCAGCCATAACCACTGTCCACAGGCTGTGGTGCAAATGGGTGTGGTGGCACCTGTGCCAGAAATGACATGTCGCTGAGATGTCTGCAACACTGATGCTTTCTATGAATCTTGTACTGAGTAAATTTGAGTCTAGTCCTTAGTATATAGCTTAGTCACCTTGAGTCAATGCTGTGTTTATGTGTGTGTAAGGATCGCGAGGCACCATTTGCATGGCCATCTACAAGCCCTGTCTTGCCCCATGAGGAAGGACACAGGGGTATTGTGCACCCAGGTGCTGCTGGTGTGGTCTGCAAACCATCTTGAAGGCAGCTGTGGAGCTCTGTCTGCTGCAGAGAAGTCACTCAAACCAAGGCTGAAATAGTTTACAACACCAGTTGCCTGATGTTTGTTAACAGCCCTTACAGCTGCATCAGGGGAAAGGGAGTGTAGAGATGTACGTGATACAACAGGCTGTTGCTCATGGTCTAGCTTTAGCTACAGAGTCATCTTTGGCATCAGTTCAGGCTGAACGCTTAGACTATGAGATAGGACAGGGAGACTGGCACATCACTTTTCTGTGTGATAAGGAAAAGGCAGCTGTAAGAGTAAGCTAGAAGAGCTCCACAGCTGGAGTTGTGAGCTTGTCTCTCAGAGCTGGTACTTTCAAAGGCCAGCCCTCAAGGCTGAGACCTTCATGCTCTTCTAACAAACTGACACTATCTGCTGGCAGAAAACCTTCAAACCTTGCCCCAGCCTGGTTACCTACTCCTGCATTTAGTTATTTTGATCATTCAATGACTGAGTGAATTGTTCCATAGCATCTGTAGTTACAGTATTTCATGTTTTAATCTAAATGAACGTGCTTGCTTCAAGGGGATCTATGTTAAAGGGATGAAGCTCAGGCCTGAGGAAATTGCAGGGCTGCAGTGTACCATCTGTGTAGCTTTTTTCATTATGGTAGGCTTTATGAAGCCAGTTTTGCTCATGAGGATGAACTGTATGTGAATGGTTGACAATGACATTTAGAAGAGACAATCTGGCAAATAAGGAAGCATGAGAGTCTCCTGTGGACTGTTATATACTGAATAAAATATGAATAGCAGTGTGTTATTACTAAAACGAGCTATTTTTAATGATTCCACTTATAACCCACCAGCCCTCTGACTTGACAGTTAGCAACAGCACTCAAAATCCATGAATAATAAAGCAAGCAGTTTAAAAGTTGGCCTATATATTAACATATATTCTGACACGGGTCTCAGGTGTCTCTAATGAAGAAAGATGATTGCACAGAGCTAACAAGAAAATCATGGATTTCTCCCTCCCACCTGAAAGTTGTTGATTTAATTTAGTGTAATGATGCAGACAAAAAACAAACAAGTTTGATTAAAATTTTCTGTGCTGTTTTTGAACAGAAGCAGGTAGCTGTACTCATACTGGGTGAGGAAAAGGAAATAATTTTCAGTTTAACAGCCACTGAAGAAAATACTCAACAAGATTGAGTGAAGTTGTGGGGTTTTTTTTTATTTAGCAGTCCATGATAATTTGCACCCAAGATCTTTAAGAGTCTGGATGAGATTAGTGTCTCTAGTTAACAGATGTTAATTATTAATACATCTTGGACTCCCAGTAAGGAGTAATAGACCACAACAAATATAGGAATACAATGTTCTGTTGAGATAGAGAGCTGAAAAGGGAAGAGGTCTTTTTGGACTAAATCCAACTTCTAGCTGAGCAGGTTCATTTCTGCGCAGGTTGCTCCAACAGTTGTCCAGCTTGGAAGGTCTCACATCTTGCCAGGCTTTGCCAAAAGCAGAAGGTTAGATCTGTTCAGTGTTTTGGGCATTTTCAAGATGTCATTGCTTGGTGGAGGGGATTAAGAAAGTTAACTGGGCCAGGGAGCTTTAGGGGATATATTGTGCCCTGGCAGTGGTGGGGTTACCCCACACTGAGGGGACTCAGACCTTTCTCACAAAAAGAGCAACCCACCCTCCAGGCCACAGCTGCATTGCTGCCTGCATCTCCTGTTAGAGCTGCCTTACTGGGCTGGGCAGGTGGCAAGATCTGTGGTAAGCCAGAGCACATGGGGCTGGCTGCCTTGCATGGGGGTTTGGGGTGGTTCGGTTTGAGCAGTGAAAGCTAGAGGTCTTGATTCTGCTCGTCAAAAAGGCAGTGTTGGGCCTCAGTTCTGCTCTTAGGATTTTATGTCTTTTATGTTTGAGACTCAGTGGAGAAAATAAAGAAATTATGCTGGAAGAAAGGATCAGGACCCAGGAGTGGGCTTCAGCATGCTACAGAAGTTGTAGTGTGTTGTTCGAGGCTTGGAACATACTGTTGGTCCCTTTACTGGCATAGCTGCTTCTTTCCCTGTGGTGATACTCCTCCTCCTCCATGATGTCATGGCAGAGTGCTGCACTGGTAAGCATTGCTGTCCCCAGTGGGATGAGGAGGATGCTGGGTTATCAGGTCCCCAAGCCCTGAAAGAGGAAAGCAAAGGTTAACTGGGCCAGGAAGCAGCCTGGGGATGCTTAGGAGCATCCTTAAGGAAGAGGAAATCAGTTGTTGGGACAGATAAAAAGCCACCCTGATGTAAAGCAGCAAGATTAGCACTGATTGAGATTCTCTCTTGCTGTGAAAAAATTATTCCTTGCCTCTGTAAAAATACCCTTTTGGTCTCTCTCCTGTCTTCAGTCCCCCTGCCTTTGAGAGACAATATGCCTCCATATTGTCCTGGATAATATTGTCCTGGAAGGAAACTCGTGAGTACTGTGGTAAAGTCATGATTCAGGAGAGCAGCTGAAGTGCTTGCCTGTGTGCTGGGCTGCCCTGAGCACCCCCCTCTGTGGCACTGAGGTTGTGCAGGAAGCTGGATGTTCAGTGATGTGATGTGTCCTCTGTATCTCCTTGGTCCTGCCTGTGTGCCTTGTGTCCCTCTCTTTGTTCACTGTTTCAGTCCCTGCTGCTTGCATAAGAATACCACATCCAGAGCTGAAATTAGAGAAGTGGGCCAAATCGGCCCCAGTCCCAGGGCAGGTTAGCTCACTGGTGAGCTGCAGCTGTTACAGTTCCTTATGGCAATGTGGATTCTTCCACCAGTCATAGCTGGTGAAATGGCGATTTATGCCCATACTTGTATTTTTCCAGGGCTTTGACCAAGACCTTGTTTTCATCCAGAAAAATTAAGGTGGATGATTTCCAAACCAGACATTCATGAGCATAATCTTTATTTATGTGAGAACTTCCACAGGCCTAAGCTCTTTACAGCCATTGCACTTGTAGTGCCTTTAATGGCTGTAGGCACATAACAGGTAGACCTTCTGAAGAACAGCATCATCAGTCAAGTTCAGTAATCCTTTTCCAAGCAGATGTTGAAGGATTTGTTAGGACCTCATGATACATACACCTGGAAACCTCTGAATTTGATTTAAATGTGCTCACAGAGTAGTAGTTAACTCAGAACTGCCAAGCACAAATACAGTTCAAGGAAATAATATTTCAGTTTTTCAGCATTTAAATGGAAAAATGAATTAATCATTGGCAATTACTGAGTTAAAAGACTTAACATAGGATTTGAAATGCTCCTACACAATCTTGTTTCCAAAGCTTTCATTAACTGAGCTAATAATGACTACTACAATTAGAGATGCGAGGCATTAAGAAGTCAAAGATAATAAAACATATGTAATTATTTTAAAAATTTACCAGTCAGTTTTGCAATGTGTAAGAAATTCACCTAGTCTCTTGTTTGGAAACATTCCATTTTCACATAAATACTTGTCTTTTTTTGACAGTAAAACTGTCTCGTGCTGGCACAAAACATCCCAGGACGGCCCCAAGACAACACTTTGCTTTGGCTCACATTTACCTAGAGAAGTCTGTGGTGACCATCAGGAGTCTAAGTTTGTGGAAAGGTCGTTTTTTTTCTGGAGAATATGGACTGAAGCTGGTATGTCTGGTGTGTTCTGATATGGTCTTGTATCAGCATAGATGGGACTTTTTATTCGTTTCCCTGGTTTTGTCAATACAAAGGCAATTCAGTGTCAGTAACTGAAGGAATGACATCAAATACTAAACTAGGCCAACACTGAAATCTCAAACATTTGTGTCTTTATGGCAAAACATCTCCCCCCAAAGGGACAGGTTCTCAGCTAAAAGGAAAGCTTCGAAAAATAAAGAGATGGATGGGGTGGGAAGAGAGATCACAGAGATGCAGAGTGGCTGGCAGTGAAATGTTTGGGAGTTTGGCTGGTGGAGGAGAAAGGAAGAGAAGGGGGAAAATGTGGCCCACTTTTTTTAATTTTCAAAATGCTAATCTCATGTACAGAGTAGCCCAGCTTTGATCAGGAGAAGGGTTAACAGACACACAGACTGTTTAGTCAGATCTTAAACAGATACTTTTTTCTTTTTGGCTTGTTAGCTTAATTATTTCTTGTCAAGAAAACATGACAAAATGCTGCTTTGCATCAATACAATTCTTTCTTTATTTTTTTTTTCCCTAACTTCTGGGTTAGCCACTGAAGAGGAAAAGCAGCTGTCTGCAGGGCTGAGGTATCTAGGGCATTCCCCAGAGCGAGCTACCTGGGTTTTCATGGCTGGTCTTCGGTGAACGAGGGACCCTGGTGCGAGGCTAATGGAAACTGGGATGCAGCCTTTAGGAGCAATGAGGACTTCTCTGCCTTCCTGTAGTACCACCTTTGTTTATGGAGTGTTCGTCAATGAATAGCTTAAGACTCTTAAGACTGTGTTGTACAGTCCCTTTCAGAATGGCAATTATAAAGCACTCATCTTGATTTTCTTTAGCAAAAGCAGGATGACAGAGGACCAGATATGAGAGTCCTGGAGCACATAATGAATAAAATGAGTTATTTGGAAGTTGTTCTGCAGATTTCTTTCTTTTTTTCTTCTTTGAATGATGCGTGTGCATGCGCATCTGCTTGCATATAATTCAACAAACACGGGCAATGGGAACTGGGAAATTCAAAGAGCTGTGGCAAAAGGCAAGAAGTTAGGAGAGGAGGCAAATGCATCCTGGTGTCGTCCCTACCTTACTGCCCACAGCTTTTCTTTGTAGTGGTGGTGGACTTTACACAAAATTTTACCCTTACAGCTTGTCTTACCTCATTGGCTAGTTAGTGATGGGCTTTCAGCGCATTCACATTAGAAATGTACACTGGTCCTCCAGCTTCAAAAAGCCTCAACTATGGGCAATTCCTTAGTATAAAGCTTCAAGGTTTTTAAAAACCACAGGAGAGAGAGATGGGCTAAAACCAAAATCAGAACATGTCTAGGCATTGAAATCCTCTGGCCTTGTTTTTGTTTGCACATCTCTGTGTTACCAGTCATTAGGCAAAGCATTTCCAATAATTTATTTGATGCATTTTGTCCATTTTTACTCTTCCTAATTACACTAAAGTGGTGTCTGATGTCTCTATTTTTTCTGATATTCAGATCAGACCTGAAGCATTATGCCAGAATATTCCTGCCTGTTGGGGCTATGGATAAACTATTCACCCTGGCTCTTTACCTTTCAATAGTCATTCTTCCAACTCCATGACTGAACAACCATGTGATCTATTACTAATTTTGGTACTTGTCTGTCTCTCTGAAAAGCCTACAGAGAGGAAAAGAGATTTTCAGCTTCCCCTAGCAGCCTAACTCAGTAGGAGTTGTTCAATGAGCTGACTTTTCCAATTTCAACAATTCCATGATCTGTGGTATCTCTAGAAAAATTTTTAACCAAAATTTAATGAACAAAGATCTGTTATAAATATTTGAGGAAAACCAGTAAAAAGGGCCACAAACTGAAGTAGATTCATGGGCTTTGTTTGCATCACTGAATATTGGTGTATGTTTTCCAAGCTGTGATGTTGATGGCTTTTCATCTGATTCATCTGATTTCCATATAACAAGAAAAAGAATTGTTTCTCTCTAACTGTAGACAATTGGATGAGCCATAAGTCAGAATTAAAATATGATTATCTGTTATGAAGATCACAGATTCCTCTCGAAGTTTCATTATTTACAATCCTTTTCTCGGTGACATTTCAATTCTCAGGAAATTATGCTTTAAATTGTACCTAACATGCTCACCACCCACATGTAACACATGCAGTAAGGTTGTGAGATAGGAGGGGTGAATGTTTCAATTTTAATTTTGGGGTTTTTTTAATGAGATTTTAGAGCAGAGGGTGAGTATTTCACTAAAATATATGGCAGAGATTGCACAGCAAAGAAGTCTAACAGGGCTTTCAGTGGCAGTTATCTACAATGTTATTTTCCTGCCATCTGGGTAAAATCCATCCCTTTCTCTTCAAAAAAATGTAAAGGTTCTTTGCATAAGGGAAGTGCACAGGGTCAGTAAAGGAGGAGCCTCATCTCAGATCGGCCCTGAGGTTGCCATTGTGGTCGATGCAGTGGGAAGGAGAGGCCCCTGGATGGGACAGCCTTTCTGCAACACAGATTGCCTTCTCATGCTGTGCATTGTGCAGAAGGCACTGGGCTTTCCCCCCTTGGGCTTAATTAGCTTAGTAATATGAATATAACCTAAGGGAGCAGTAATGATGTGCAGAAGGACCATTATCAATGGGGTTTGCATTCACTGGCCATACGTAGCCCTTACAGCAGGGGTGAGTTGGATGTAGGGTGCGTACAGCCTCATCTCTCCTGCTCCCTTTCTCCCTCTGGAACCCCACTGGTTCCCCGTTGCTTTATCACCAGCACAACAGGATTCAACTCCTTATGCACTTCAGCATAATTTCCTTGAAAATGAAGCCACATCCTTTTTTTTTCAGAAGAAAGCTTTACAAAACATATGTTGAGGGGGAAAATAATTAAAAGCTGTAACTGGGTCAAAATTGTTCATTTGACATGACCCTGAAGTAACTTTGTGGGACTGAAGCCCAGGACTCCAGTTATTTTTCCTTTCCTTGGTAATAAAGGAGCACAGAACGTGGCCTGTTATCTACCAGGCAACACACCACTGGAGGTGATTTTGTCTTTCTAGAGATTAATTGGCTTTGCTCAGAGCAGGTCTGGAAATCAGCAGTCTATGGGCAACATACATGTAATCATAAAAGATTTATGTAAGGATATTCATTTCTCATTTCATTACAGCAGCAGTGTAGCCTAAAACCTATTTCCATAGGTTTACAAAACTAGTTTCAGACACCGGTATCTAATGCACTGCTCAGTTCTAGGTCCTTATGGGAACTGGCAAAATTAGCATTACACTACCCCCATATAGCAGCTGCAAGCTTTCCAGTGCACTGAGAGACTGCCTAGAGAGACTGTACGGATTTCACTTGTCTTCACATTAGTAAAGTATTCCAATTTTATACACGAGTGTCCAGATTCTCAGCAAGCCTCTGCTGTTTACAGCCACAAAATTTGTCAGCTCATATGTCTGAATGCTGTGATATTGTGAGAGTGGATGCACTAGAAATTCCCCAAGCAGCTCTGTAGTTACATCTCCCATGTCCAAAAGACAGCTGCAAAATGTGCTCATTATTGCACAGTTGTATTCAAAGAACTACTGCACCCCAACTATTACAGATGGTGCTGCAAAAACATAGAGCTTGGTGTTTGTTGACATGAACAGCTTGGGTGGTGGGACTTGTGTAGGGGAAGGACAACCCTGGCTAGAGACACAAGGGTCAGTGCTATGTCGGGATAGCTTCTAGGGACAACATTAAGTACACACTTCCCTGAAAATTATTTGTATTGCTGTGACACTCTCAGATGCCAGTGAAGATCAGGACCTGATGAACGGAGACATGTACCAAGGTTTCCCAGCCTTGCAGGGAGGGCTGGTGGGCAGCAGTATGGGAGTACTGGGTGACTTGATGAAATATGAAGGCAGAGGAGAGTCAGGACTGAGCCCACATATCTGTTTTTTAAATCTTGTCCCTAAGATAATAATTTCTTGCTTCTAAATTTTAGAGCACTAATTTTTTTCTAAATTTTAGATCCACTCTCTATAAATAGTCTTTGCATTCAGCAGCTTAGATGAGAAAAAACCTAGGAGGGGGTATATGCTTTACTGCAGAGTTTGCAAAGCTTGCCAAATTCGCCTTTTCAAAACATACTTGTTAGTAGGAAGGGGAGGAAGTAATGGGCGTTTGACTAAGTTAATGTATTCAGTGAACCGCTGGAGAGCTGCCAACTCACATTTTAAAATAAATGTCAACATTAATTTTTAAAGTTTAAACGTGTATTTTGCATTTTTGCGCTCGTCTCTCTCTGGTGCTACAGCAGTGTCTGACGCGCAGGAGCCAGCATGGCCAGGCCTCCCTGGGGAGCTCCCCATGGAGGCATCCAGGAATGGGTGCTTGGAGCACCACCATTCCCATGGCACTTGCTACATGGGTGTAATTCCTTCCTTACAGAGAAACCCTTACCTGCTGCTTAACTCACTTCAGAAAAAAAGGGAAAAAAAATAAAATAAAAGAGAAGAGTTTAGAGTTTACATTTTGACAGTGCTGTTCATTTCCTTCAGGCGATACCAAACTGAACTTGAGCAGAGTGTGTGTGTTACAGATTATCAGTACAATGGCATCTCCTATAAATAGGGTCACTGTAGTTATGTCAGAGCTTTGATGAGCACAAATTTAATTTAATCAAGGTATCTTTTAGTGTCGAGGCCCATCTGTTTAAAATTAGCACTATGATCTCTCTAGGCTCTCTTTAAATTCATGATGGTCCAGAATCTGTATCCCTTAAAGGCTTTTGCTGGGCAAACAGCATCCAAAGTGCTAAAGGGAAGGATATTTTTCTAAGGATGAAGCGCTTTTTGGAAAGCTCATAGACAGGCAGTAAAAACAAATAAGTGAAGAAGGGGTTCTGCCATTCACTGGGGACTGCAGGGAGGAATTTGGCAAGAGGGAGGGCCATGGAGGGTAGCACAGAAGCAAGGTGCAAGCAAGCTGTTCCTTGGCACCAAAATGGGAAGAAAGGTATTTCCAGATGGCAGTTGGAGATACCAGCTGCAGAGAGGATAAGCAAACAGCCCTCCATGTGGAGGATTCCCCCTGGCCCTGGCTGAACCACCAGTGCAGCTGTGGCCAGGCAGGGCCACGGAAAGTGGCTGCCTCCTTGTGAGCCCTCTCATGTGCAGCATTCCAGCTTGGGTCTGAAAGCTGCAGGGTCTGCAAGGTTTTCCCCTAGGACAAGATGTCCCAGAGCAAGAGCATTCAGGAGGCTGAGGTTTGTCTCCCCTCTTCTTGACATATGATGCAGGCCAAGATCCCCAAAAGTGACCCCCAGCTGCTGGGTCTTGTAACCTCAGTCCCTTTGGTCACCCCAGAAAGGTGGACCTGAATCACATGGAGCTGATTTTATCTCCACAGCACCATAAAATATAAGCCTACTGGGAGCTGATGTCAGTATAGATTTGTTAAAGATATTTTGATTAAATAGGTCCACCTGGGAACATACCACATCAGCTTTCCCCTCTGAGAAATGCAAACACTATAGGCTTCTCCCTGAAATCTACAGCCATATGAGTCCCCTTGGCCACCACAGTCATCACCTTTGCCCCAAGGAGAAGAGCGCACTGCACTTGCATTCAGTTAAACCCAGACTGCCTGGAGATGCTTTCCTTCCCCCACTGCTCTCCCTCTGCACCTGTGCTTTTTAAAGTATCAGTGGAACTTAAAGGCAGAGCTTGCAGTAAAAAAATAGCTGTGTCTTAGCAAAAAGAGCACCTTTAATCACAGTTTGCAATGGCAGCTTGCACAGTAAATAATAGTTGTCTTAAAATCATATTGCTCCTGTCCAGAAAACTCCTTTCTGTGAATAGAAATGCCACCCAAAAGGCAAGGCAATGGCAGTCTTCCCAGCTGGGATCTGTCTTGAGCCACCATGTCCTCTTTAGAGCCCTCTCCCCATCCATATGTGCTGCTCAGGACAAGCAGCATCTGCCCACTTGCACCCTCTTACGTGAGCATAAGTTATCTATGTCCAAGGTCAAAGATTTAGCGGACCAGTGCCACTAAGTAATTTTTTTTTTTAGGCATTTTTTAAGACCTTCTGGTTGAGAATTCCCTTCTCTGTAATGAAACTCTGTCCCCAGGCATGTGGGTCACAAATCCGAGAGTTTGTGTCCAGCTTCACATGTGGTCCAAAGAATCCTGGAGTCCCCAAAGCTTTCCTGAAGAAACTGCCCTCGGACTGGCTGTAACTCCACAAAGTGTTGCATTTCTGATGAAACAGACTATCTAGTTTGTGTTGGTTCAGTTTAAACACTCAACAAGGTTGAGTCCATAGTCTCCTCACACTTCCACCTTGCCCATCTCAAGCCTTATGCAGGCTGTGAGCTGAGTAGAACCACCTCGGCTTTTCCCACTACCTCTTACCTGCCTTTACTTAGCTAAGTGTTTGTGTTTGTCTGTTTACAGCTCTGTCTGTGATGGCTGATGCAGTCTCTGGGAGAAAAGACAACATTAAGTTGCTGGTGAACTACCCACATTCATGGCATACTTTTGTGGCTGATGGTATGAATGACCTGCCCAGGGGAGGACTGGGCCACTGTGAGACCGTCTGAAGCTCTGAGTCACCTCACTGAACTGCAAAGGCTGAATAAATTCCTTGGCCTCAGTGGAGTTTACCCGAATGACCCAAGGCTACAGATGTTTTCCATTTCTCTTTTTGAACTTGCTCATTAATATTAACCAAAGTCATTATTAATTCCTTTTTTAACCTAAAGTGAAGATTATCCTTACTGTCTGTCAAGTATGCACTAGCACTCCTTAAAAGCAAGTATTTTATGTAGTAACTTCAGATTAATATATATGCAAATAAGATATTACAGATTAATTAGTATGCAAATTAAGCCATGGATTATTTGTGTATACACATATCTTTCCAAGCCTACTGCCTAAATGGGCTGGCAGGTAGCTTGTGTGCTTGTTCATGAACCCATATGTATTTCTCCGTGGTAGCCGTGAAGTGCTCTCTGGTGTGCATGTTATTTCATCCATCTCTGCCCAAAGACACAATGCTAAACATTTAAAAGATCTTCCATATTTTTAAAAATAATTTCTCATGCCTATAAATGTTTGTAACTGAGCTGCTGATCTTCAGCTAAGATCATGTACATAGGCTTTAAAATATCAGCTTTTTCCAACTGAAATCACTGGTGGGACACCATTTACCAAGTCACCAAAATCCCTGAGAGAGGACAGATATTACCCAGGTCATTATAATACCAGCAGTGTAAGCTGCAGGAAGGTTATTTGTAAGTGCATGAAAGAAAACCCATAGTTAGCAAACAAAAAATACCTTGGGAGCAGCTGTTCCTGAATCAGCAGGTTGATGGGGATGACACAGGCAGCTGTGCTGGATGTCCTGCATGAGAGCTGCTTTCCTTGTGGTTTCCCTGGGACAAGTAGGGGCCAGACCCAGCCAGTGGCTCCCAGGAAAACCTGTCTGTGTGATTGGAGGTGCAAGGGATAGAGCTGGGAACTCTGGGGATGACTGCTCTGACAGTTGCATCTCCATGCCATTTGTCTTTCCCAAGCTATAGATCACGTTCTCCTCTCCACACAGGTTTGCACCCTACTTGTACAAGAGACACATGGAGTTTTGCTGCAGATGTTAAAACCTGGGAGCTAAAGGAGTATATCCATGGGGTCTTCTCATGGCCCACAGAGCTCTTATGGTGTTCCCTGCATAATTCTCTTCCTCTTTTCCAAAACAGCGTGGATGATCTCTCAGAGCATCTGGAGTAGCAGTCAGCTTTTCCAAAGCCTGTTTTCCTTGCTTTCTATCACTCAGCACACCAGCAACATGGGGCCAGTTTGGTGGGAGGCTTTAGTACAGCCAAGAGTAATGATAAGCTGTGGGGTGGACCAGCCTTCTGTTTAATTTAAGGATTTTTCCCTATGTTTTGAGCCCAACAGTGAAAGACCTGCATCCAGCTGCATTCCACTGCCTCATTACTTCATAGATCATCTCAATAATCTCATTCCAGAGCTCCCACACTCTATTCCCACTTCTCCAACCATTAGCCAAGTGATCTGGGTTAAATTTCTTGCTGCATGGAGGGGACTAGAATAGACTATGCAAGACCCTAATTAGCAATCTTTTCCTTTTACAACATATTGAAGTTTTCTAGGCAATGAGCCATATTCTTTCATAGCCTTTCTCCTTCCCTGCCTCTTTAGTTTTTTTGGTAGCTTCTAATTTTTTGTTAAGGGATATCAACATTATTGACAGCGCAAGATACTTTCTTGCATACCACTAAGCATGAAAAAAGGAAAGTGTCGGATACAGAATATAAGAGAAAAGCAGAGATAAAGTGGCTTGGCAGGTTGCAGGAGCTATACATACAGCCATAATAAAAGCTATACCAAGAATTTGTTTCTAGTCAGTTCCTGTCTTGAGGCTTTGCTCCAGAGTTTTTCAATATTACCTGCCAAGGAGGACAAGCAATAAAACTTCCCAGTTTTCTTCATTGGGCTGTGTTTCTGGTGTGGGCTGCTTTGGCCTGAGTTTCCTGATGCTGGGGTTCTCTGGTTGTCTAGTTCCACAGACAAATGGAAGTGTCTCTTTCTGTCTGTGTCCCCCCCAGGCCAACAGTGATTAAAAGTTGTCTGGGTACATGGTGTGTGTTCAGCTAAAGTACAGTCACTGCAAATTCCTAGAAAACCAGAGGAAAACCCTGTGTATTGGGTTGTGAGCCTTTTATAGACCTATGTTTTGGTCTTGAGATTTGGTCACTGACCATCTAGTGTGGATGGTCCATGTGAATAGTGGGTAGCTATTAAAATGATGAGCAGGGTGAGGAGAGGCAGTCATTCAACAGTTGGTTCTTTGCCATGGGATCTTTTTCTTTTTCCTTGGATGTGCTGAAGGAGGAGGTATTGTGGAAGGTTCAGGTCCGCATCCTTTATCTGCTTCATGTGAGGCTTTAATTCTTATCCTGCAGTGTTAATAAGAGCCCTGGGCAGTCAAGTTAGATGTTTTTCCTCTGTCCCAATCAATGTTTAATGACTTCCACCGAAATGACAGAGGCAGGCTCACCTTCAAGAGTCAGTGGTGTGCTGGGCCATTTCCAGGTGGTCTCTATAAAACTGGACCTGCTTCTTAAGGACTTGATTAAGTTCCAAATGAATTCAATAACAAAACTGCTATTAAAACCTACTGGAGCAGGCCACATGGTAACAAATGTTGGATTTTAATTTATTATAATAATATCAAAGCTAATGCTGGCTTTGCAATGAACCCATGGAATGGTGGGATAGGAAAGATGTGAGAAAGAACAGTGAAAAAATGCTATTAATTCAAAGACAGATATATTTATTTCAAGTAGGTTATTCTTAGAAACACTCATAGCATTATTTACAAGAATCTTTAAAAATTGCAGTGCTACAAAACTGAGATTCATCACTGAGGTAAAACATTTCATTATTATTTCTCAAATCAATTCCCCCAGCAGAATATGAATTACAGGATTTCAGCCAGCCTTTTCAAGAAACCTCTTTTAAAAATTTACATAGCTTATAACAGATTGCCAGAAATATTGCAAGCAGCCATTAATTTACTCCTAACCAATTAAAGCGTATGCTAACACATGCACTGATATGAACACACTTGTTCCTAATTTTTCTTCTGCAGTTAAGCATGAACAAAAAGACATGCCTTAGAACTAAAAAGAATTTGAAGGCATTTTCATGCTTTCTCTTTTTTTTTTAGACTCAAGGGCAAATGTGCCTTTGATAAATATCATTCTGGGTTTTTTTCTTACAAAGAAGAAACCTCTTTACAAATCACTACATTTTTTTATGCTGTTGATTGGCAGGTAGATTTGCAAACAGCATCAGAAACAATGTCTCCTTTAGCTTTTAAGTTTTAAGTTGTTAAAGTTTTAAATCAATTTATTAAGGATACCAGGTTGAACAAAGAAATGGAACAATGGGATTTGGGCTTTTTCATATTACTGAATTGACCAGGTGATTTACAAAAATATTGATGCTCACCAAGGTTCTTCTGGGAACCCTGAGTATGAACCCCTTTATTTGCATTTTTCTTAATGGGGATTGTGCTGCTTTAGTCAGCTGTCATGACTCAGTAGTAATCTTTGTACCAAATATGTTAGTGAATTAGAAAAGGGGAAAACTGCAAAAGAAAGCTTGATAAAAATAGGAGAATGGTAAAACAAGTTACTTGGCCATCAGTAAATATGCTCTCCTGGTGTCTCAAAGTGGTGGTACTGCCTGTTATTCAAACCCACACACAGTGGAATGGAGATGCAAGAGGATTCCTGGCTAAATCCAGGCCTTCTGCCTTGCTTCTACAAATGAAAAATCTCGTTTATGGCCACCTAGCATAAGAAAGTTTGTGAATTGGGTGGAGCAGCCTGGTTTATTCACAGGGAATCTCAGGGCAGAGCCAACCCAACTATGGCAGTCCATCTGCACAAGCCTGAAGGTTTACTCTGCAGTTCATGTACATCTTGGGAGTCAGTGCAGCTCGCCCCAGAGACATAGGAGTACATGAAGGCTGGAATGGCCATTCAGGGTTCATGCTTCATACTCATTCTCCTTGCCAAGTAAAAGTCAGTATGAAAATTGCTCTGCAAATCTGTGGTCACCCTTGAGACTTATCCATCTGAACTGCTGGCTGTGGTCCACAGGGCAAGAACTGGAGCTAAGCATTTTCCAAATTATAATATAACCCAAGTAAGACAGATGAGGTTTAAAACATTGTGATCCATGCTGTGAACTTTCCACTGTGTTTCAGTTCAAGCTGTAATATTATGATCAGTGTAAAAGGGCTTGAAATAGTGGAGTTACAATGGAAATACTGCCTTGTGCACACTATTATACCTGGAGGTGTCAACACACTCATACACTCATAGGATTAAAAGGCATCACAAGCACTTCTCTGGGAAGACACCATGACCGCTTTTTCCTTCTTCTCTGGAAAGACTTGCCACCCTTCCACATCTATTAGTACTACAAATTTCAGTAGGAAAAAGAAAATTAATTCCACTTGAATATCATTCTTGATGGTCACTCTAACTCTTCTGATGGGCCTGAACAAAAGAGTCCAGTTTAATGTGTGTGTATTTTGAGCTGTGCTCCTTGCTGACCCCCCAGTTTAATTTCCATCCTTCAGATGAGATGAATGGAGCGCGAAGCAGGTCATATCTCAAGCCACTGACACATGGGTTACAGACAGAACTCACAAGCAGGAGAGCCAGACAGTTTGTAGATTAAATCAAAGCAGTTCTGAATAGATGGGAGGTCAGCAAGGGCCAGCTTTGACATTTGATAGGACCTTGTGATCAATCAACTCTTTCTTGGGTCTTCCTCATTTCTTGATGACAATGCTTCTAAAATAAATAAATAAACTCAGATAGGATGTGTCAAAAACTGCTGAAGAAGCTCTGTATTGTGTAAAACAATAGGCATTGATTATTATCAAAGATGATAATAGCAGGAGTTGTTTAAAGCAGCAAGCATGGAAGTTAGTGCTCTTTAATTGCAACCATTTTATCTGCATGCAGCTGTAATAATTTTTTGCATGGTGTATATTATATCACTACAATTTTTGTAATAATCCAAAAGCATGTTAGCAAATCTTGGCTGTTTATGGCACTCAGGAATAATCATGAGTACTGATTAAAAACCTAGTGTTACATTGAAAAGAAGGCCGAGGTGATATCCTGGCCTTTGATACAATTTTCCCCTTGCTAAGTCATCCCTCCCAGCAGGATTTATCTGGAGGGAGTGTAGGAACATCCCCAAGAAGCAAATGTTTGGCTTTGGGTATGAACCAAATCTCATGAAATAAAGTAATTTTGCCCAAAATTCTCAATGGCACAAAGTCCCCCGCTGCCTGTGGGTTTTGCCTCATAAACATGCTCTGGCAGAAAAGCCTTGTATGGGGAGTATTTGCAGCATCACACCAGACCTGTTTTGCCCTTCTGATGTACATGAGAATTTTCTCACCAGTGGAGCCCCTTGGAAAATCCTCCATTGCAGTATGTTTGTTTTCAGAGACAGCATTAAGCTTTTCTGGGAGAGTACACAGCCTAGGAGGGTTTGTTGTGACAAAATGGAGCTGTTCTCTGACAAGTTTACAAGGAGATTGGTTTGGTTGGATTTTTCCATCCTTAGTAAGATAAATGCTATGGTTTTTTGCTCCCCCTCCTTGCTTCGTGCAGGAATTGGAACTATGGCATCTATTTGGGGGGGTTGCTATGGAATCTCATTAGACATCATTGTGAAAATATTGGGTTTTGGGAAAAAATTAAATTTAATAAAAACCGCCAGAAGTTTCTTTTTGGAGCATAACAGAAAAATAGATGCAAAAGCCTCATTCTGATGGCAAGGGATGTGCTGTAATGAAATGGAGAAGATCTGATGAGGAAAGCAGGATTCAGAAGCTGGTTTAGAGAATAGTGAATTTCCCCAAGAGCCACAGACTTCCCTGTGTGGTCTTAGCCTCTAGCTCATGGTTCATAGTCCAGGGCTAACATTTCCTTACCTTGGGGGATAAACTTTCATCTACAACAATATAAAGACAGTAGGCACTGCAGTGATGGAGAACCATATAAGTAACTTGACAGGCAGAGTAATGGGCTTGTGTTTCAGTGCTCTCTAAATAAGACTCCCTGGGCATTCCTGGACACGCACTTTTGGGAGAAATGAATTTGTCAGAATGTTTCATTGCTGCCACGGGAATTCTGCGATCTCAGAATGGTCAGTGCCACATGAGGGCAGGGTTGGGCAGGGCCCCTGAGCCAGGTAGTGGCCATCAAAAGATGTTAACTTTCACGAAAACCCATTTTAGAAGGTAGGAGAGGGGAATCTGCTATTGATAGTTGGAGAGATGGAGCTAGAAACCCCTGACTTCTCTCACCTTGCCATTCTGTCTCTTTTTGACTCAGGCTACAGTCTCTGGGCATCTCTAGTTCTCTGTACTTTTGAAACTCAGGTTAAGAGCCTCTTGGAAATGTCCATCTGCATGCCTGCCAGTGTGCCCATTCTATGCCAGTCAATGTTCATTCACCTTGAAAAAGTCTTGAGTTCGACACTAGGATGTTGCATATAGTATGATAATTATTAGGGTTACATGAAACCACTGCTATAATTGGTGAAGAATTAGTTAAAATGGTGCTGTAAATTAATAACTTCCTTTGAGTCCCCTCTTCTTTATGTGCTTCTTTTTTTGGAGTCACTCAACCTACCTTACCTCCATCATATGCTGTTGGAATCTTCTCCAGTGCTTATCCATATTTTTCTCCATGATAGCCCATATCCTTTCCTTTTTCATCAGTCATTTCAGAATAAATATTTGTATATGGCCATTTCCTCATCAGGATGCCCCAAATCAACAATAGGTGTGTGCCTGGGGGGAATAGGAAGGTAGCAAGGTTGTTGAAGATGCTAAATATGTATTCCCTGTGAAGAACACAGATTTGTTTTTCATGAAGAACTTCAAGCAAATGCTGTTCATTTGATAAGAGATGCATCCAGGGAATACCTCTGGGATCAGTGATTCAGAGAACATTTGTGAGAGTCTTAAAAACATTGTGAACTGCAATAAGTTATTTTAAGCTATAAGGGCTATCTTGAGGGAGGGCCACAGGAGCACCCCTGGCTGAGGAGAAGCCCAGTGCAGCCAGCCCTGGTCTGAAGCTCAACTACTGCTTCAGATGAGGCTTTGAAACAGCTCAGAAATAATCTGACTAAATATAAAGTGTAACTGCATTTTATTACTTCATTTCACTTTATAGCAACTCTTCTCTCAGTTTTATAATTGAGAACTTAATCCTTTGCTCCACTGAAATAACAGGCTGTCTTTGTTTCCAGGCTGGCAATGGTGTGTAGAGTAAATCTGACATCTCACACGACTTTACTCCCTAGAGGGTGTGCAAGAAAAGCAGTGAGCAGCACTGCAGTCAGATCCTCAGGGACCCTCTGTTCAAGGGCAGATACGGAGGGGGGGGACGGACACAGGGAACTGGGGAATGTTTCCTGCAAAGCTAAAAGAATTAGCTTTGGGCTGGCAGAAGTCAAATGCCAAGACCTGGAGAACAGCTTTTGATAGGGCATAGTGTTACTGTCTCCCTGGAGAAGTGGGTATGTGCAAAGAAATGCCCCAGCAATGGGTAGCTCTCTTGTGTCACAGATAGCATCTTCCTGGACAGCCTGCAGAAATATTTTGAATTTTTGCAGGTCTTTACATTTGAAATCCTGGAGTGTTTAACACATTGCCTCCCAACAACTTCCTTTGCTATCCTCAGGCTTCAGGAGATGAACTCTGGCATTAAAAGCAAGCAGTGTAAGCAGCCTTCAGGCTCCTCAAATGCCCTCTTCTTCCATAAAACCCTCAGTCCACCTCCTCTTCAGAGACTACTACTAAAACTGTTTCCATTTTTAGGGATCTGCGAAAAGCAAGTTATTCTGAAACCAATACATATTTTGTTCCTACTCCAAGTGCTGACTTTGATAGCAAAAAGCCAGCAACCAGAAAATGGTTTGAATTCCTTCCAGAGAAGGGAGGAGCAAATGATGTAATGAAGTACTACATGTGGTGCATGCATACACCCGCACTGAGTGCTAGCGATGAAGCAGAAGGCTCTCCAAGACCTTTAGGACTCTCTTTTCCCACATCCGTCCTCAACCCCCAGTAAGTCTGTGCCTGGTGCAAGATCAATCACTTGCCTGCCTCATTGTAAGGAACTGTAGAAAAATATGCAGCCCACTCTTCAGATACAGTCTATTGTTGACAGATGCAGAAAGATAGGAGGCAGGAGAAAAAGAAGCTGTTTGGTAGAGTTCATCTTTATTGCTACGGTTTAGCAAAATATGTCTGAGTGAAGCAAGAATGTCCCTTTTGAATAATTTCTTACATTTATTATACAGCCTGTGGGAGAGAGGAATGCTTGAGGCAAGCTTGCTGCACAATTTCTTGTAACAGTGCTTTCTCTGTCTGTATGTGCTGAAGAGCTCGCTCATGTATGAGAGCCCAATGTGATTAGAGCCATTTCTTTCCTCCCTAAGATTTGTCCTTCTGAAAGTGTCTTTTGACTTAAGCACCTGGTCTGAGATAAACCAGTTTGTCATCACAGTGTTTGATCATCCACTATGAGGAAGAACAATTTTGGTACAAGGTGCTTATTCAGATAGGAGAATCAATATTTATGAATTTAACTTCTGAGGTATTGAATTTTGGTTTTCCTTTGCACTAAGCAGACACTTAAAATACATATATGATGGAGCCATGGATTTCCAGCCACATGCAAGAATCTTTTTTTGCATGACTAGTAATCATGAAAATTAAAAGGTAATTGAAATGCTTTAGGAGTAATTAAAACATAGGATGGATACATTATTAGTCACACCATAATTTATTTGGGAAGTCTCTGCTTTTTTTTTTTTTTTTAATTTTACATAATTTTGCTCTCTCCTAATTCAAATACTTTCCAAGCTCTACAGAACACTATTTCCCCACTTTTATTCACAGTCTGAGAAGCAAATGCCATTGCAAGCTGCCATGTTTTTCACGCTTCATTATTGCACATTTTCTAGTATGTAATGAACTATCCCCATGAAAATTTGCTGTGAATTGTCTTGTAATTGCCTAGATATGAAGGAAAATGTGGTTAGAGTAAAATAACATTAACGTTAAAAATAGGAAAATTGCAGTTAATCTGTGTGAAGAGAAATACTCCATCTCATCACAGAAAGAAGCAAGTGTGCTGAAAAGAGCTAGTGGAGACTGGGAGTATGGCATACCTTTTGGGTCTGGCCCTGATGGAGGAAGGACAGAACAAAGACATTATCATAGGGGCAGGTTTCCTGCCCCAGTGGCCATGGGGAACCTGCTAGAGATTCTGCCTTCACCATTCAAGCTTCTACATAAAAAAAGATATTAATAAGTTGAAGTATACTGGGAGAAGCTTACAGGCATTATGGGGAGTTGGATGGGTTAACTTGTGAAAAACCACAGAGCAGAGCAAGAAAAAGAGTGTAGGAGGAATTAATGAGAGGGAATCCTAGAAGTGCTGTGAAAAAATAAGGGTAATTTTAAGAAATATGCAGAAAATACAAATGTAAATATAAATGTGAAGAAAAATGTGCACAGGGAGCTGATTGTCATGCTGCAGAATTTTGCAAATCAGGCTGGAGAAAACTCCAGAGTCTGTCACGAAAGAGCAAACCATTTGCCTAACAGTGAGCAGGACCAAGTCATGTAATAAAGGTTTTCCGTTCCTGTGTCTGGGACTGGGAAATTAATGCTGGATGCAATGCCAAACTATGTGTGTTAAATATGTCTCTGTCAGCATTGGGTAGAAGTTAATTTTGTATGTTGATGATCACACAATCCATACAACACTGTACCCAAGGAAAGGCAGGCAGTTAACCTGGGAGCAGAGAATGTTTATTTCATGCTTGCCTTGGGGTAAGAACTAATGGCACATGTTTTAGAAACAGCATGCTAGATACCATCTTGCCTTTTATTTAAGTGTACTGATTTATCTCCTGCGGGAGGTGGTGGAGTCCCTATCAGCTCTTGAGTCATTTAAAACTCGACTGAACAAAGCACTCGTGAATAGACTCTTGGGAGCAATCATGAACTGCTCGGGGATGGACAAGATTAAATACAAGGTTTTTATCCAACTGTCGTTTTGTGGATATAGAGTATTAATCGCTCGGGTGAGAGCAGGGCACTGAAGTGACGAGATGCTGGTGTCCCCTGGCTAGGATCTTGCTTGACCTCTATGCACAGCAGCAAGGAAGGTGCCACCACACCCCCTGTTACAGGGTGACTAAAATAAAAATCTTAAAAAAATATTTTTGAGGTATGCAAAATAAACACTCTTGAGCTACAGAGCTACGTGCTCACTTCTTGTGGCGCAACAGCCATGCTCCTGGGCACTTCTTCCTCCCTTGCTCAGTGACAGCACAAAGCAGCGTGTGGAGAAAAGCTTCTGAGAAGAGGCATGTTTGTCACATGTCTCCAGGCTGTGATGCTTTCCAGCCATAAATACACGTGGCTGTCAGTGTGACAAGATAATTATTTTATTGGTAGGTTTTCAAGAAAAATATGGGCCAAAACTTCCTTGTTCTACTCCTCAGAGAAACTTCATTGAATTAAAATCACCATTCTTCCAAGCAAAACAGATTTGGCCCTAAATCATAATTCCTTGGTTGTTGGCACCCTGCAATCTAAATCTTTTCCACAACAAGGAAATAAATCTTTTTAAAAGTATATTAAAATCAGTATTGATTATTCCAAGCAGCAGCACTGCATTCAGAACCATAAATGTTATTTTTAGGATCCCAAGATAAAATAATTGCATCAAAACTGCTGTATAAAAAAGCAACTACAGTTTAATCATGTGGTAAATTACTAGGATTTTTGTATGTGGAATTTATAGGGCACCAATTCTTTTAGACTGAAAGGGAACAGTCCCGATTTAGCTCTGATTACTCATCTACAGATGGGGTTAATGTCATGTGTCTCTTTGGGGATGTATCTTCCTAAGTAATGATGTCCTTATTGTGTGCTCTATGGATCCATTGTCAAGATGTCTTTAAATATATTCTTGATGGCACATGGAGGTACCAGCAAATTATGTGTTGAATTAATGGGAAATTCAATCCACCTTGGTGTTAATCTTATTGCAAAATAACAAGCTACATAAAAGCCATTTAAGTGCAATTTTAAAAAATGGTTTATGAGATTTAATCTCTTTAATCAGAAACAGATTTTGTTCAATTACCTTTAGTCTCCTCTGTAAAAACATCGAGGCCAGATCCACCATGTCTCCCAGAGCCGACATTGCAGCACATCCATGCAGCTGGTTGGACTGGGATGCCACCAAGGCAAACGTGTCGTGCACCATGTAAGATGGAGATGGGTTTGAGAGCATAGCTGTTCCTCTGCTCCCCTGCTTGCCTCTCTCACATGCCTGACATCCTTGGGCCAGTGCCCCACTGAGGGTTGATACAACCTGCTTGCTGATCCTGACACTTCACCTTTCCTTTAGATTTGTTGTCTTGAGGAAGAAGTGGGGTGATAGGTGTGAAAATGCTTCATGGCACTTAAGACAAGGAAGGCTTGCTCTGGGTGGAGTGGAGCCAAGCTGTACATCACCTCAGATGGTATGGTCCCTGCTGTGGCCATTTCCTTATGGGTGTGAGGATACCAATAAATGTCAGTGTTTTCAGTCCCTGGAGCATCTCATTCTTTTCTGGGGGACCAGGGCTCATGTGGCTTTCCTGCTGCTTCTTGGGCATCTGTGGTTGGAAGGGTCAAAGCAAGTCACTTTGCAAGGGCCTGCACCAGTGCTGAGAAAATTGTAACACACAGAAGCTAGATCCTCTGTGCTTTCTTTTTTTGCAATTTTCAGGTTCATTAGCTATGCAAAACTATTTGCTCATCCACTACCAATTGTCTTTCTATTACATGAATAAATTGCTTGGTTTGCTGAGAAGTGTGCACTCTTTTGCTTAATTTTCAGGCTGCTTGTTTTGCTTCTGCTCCAGCTGCTGCCAGCAAAAGGTTCCTCAGCTTCTGCTGGTCTCCTGCGCTGCTGCCATGTATTCATAAGCTTAGCAGAATTACAGATGACAGATCTTCCAGTCAGATGCAGAATTCAAAAGCCTGGGTTTTTCCCATCTGTAAAGAGTTTTCTGTTTGTGACTGTGTACTGTCATGGGGGCCTCATGGCAGGTTAATTTGAAATGGTCAAAACTTAAAATTCATTCCTAGAAAAAGAGCCATATTCTTGGAAATGCTCTGTGCTGTGCAGTCACCCCCTGGAACAACTTTCAGACCATCCTGTGACAAACTAACAGCCAGCAGATGGGAAATTCAGAGCTCATCAATCCCATTCATTCATTCCACAAATTTTTTATACATGGCCAGTGTTAATCATAATGTTTCTTTTAAAGGGATGTGGAATCCGTGTCTGAGGAGCTACAAAATACCTTGGTATGAGCCTACAGCTGGATTGTACATGCAAAGGTATCTGGATCTGAAAGCATGGGGCCTCAATTGGCTAAAAATGCATCTGTGGTCAAATCTTGTTAGAGTCAATCTGTTCAGGAGAATTAATGATGTCTGGCATCACTTGCCTTAGGAAACAGTTTTGCCTGATGGACAACTATGTTAGCTAACACCTAGGTATAGCCATCACACTCTGTGGGACATCAAGTGACAAAGACGTGATTAGTGTGAACAGAAACAGACAAAAGATTTTCCTGAGCAGTCAGAAAGAAGTCTGCAGAACTCCTCCAAGAACTGGTCTGTCCAAGTCATGTTTCTTTTCGTATTAGCAGCTCACCTTAGAGATGGGCACCAAAGAAGTATCACTAGTCCCTAAGTCTGTTCTTCCTGAAGTAAATCATGCCTTTGTATTCCACTTTATGATGTATTCCCTAATAGATGTGGCATAGAAATTGAAGCCAAAGAAGGGAAAAGCGAAAGTAACTTTATAATAACTTCGCTCCTTCTGGATTTTGGCTTATGGGAAGGCCAGACACATGATCTGTGTTAGCACAGATTTTGCAGCTGCTCTAACTCACAGAAAGCTTCCCAGGGCTGCTGTTCAGTTGCACAATCCCACACCCGGAGGTCTATGCCTCTCTCCTGTCCTTGTACCACCCTGCCACCCACAGCCAAGCAAGGTAGCCTTGGACCACCAGTGCTATCTCTGCTTCTCCATTGCAGGGATATTGTCACCATGTTCTTCAGGTGTCCTGCAGAGCCCACCTATGCCACCAGAGCAGCCAGGCAGAGCACAAGTGGGGCAAGAATGATCTTTACTGTCTCTCTCCAGAAGAAAATCTGTATTGTGAATAGAGCTCTGCACAATAGATAAGGCTTCTCAGATGAGAAAATGCTTCCCCTTCCCTGCAGAGTCTAAAATTTCTTCTGATGGTGATGATGCCTTGAACAATGGCAACCTTCATTCATCTCTTCTGTCTAGTAGAGAGCTGAGAGTTCATGTTTTAAGCTCTTTCACTGCACTGAAGGCGCATAAAAGCCTCTCAGCACTGTTCAAACGCAGTTCTCTGTTAGCAGTTATTTAAGCAGGAGATGCTTTCCCTGCTCCAAACCTTTTTGTATGAAATCTGTCCAGCACCATGTGTGGCATCAGCCAGCAGCTGATCTGGCATGCACTGTGCTGGACACACAGTAATGGATAGTTAATTGACTTGATTCAGCAGTCAGTCCCTTTCCAGGACAGCATTGATGATTTTAAAGCTTAAATGTCATATCTTCTATCTTTATGTCATTGTCGTATGTTAAAACAATAAATAAATGAGACTTAGCAGGCACTTTTGATTACTACAATATTTCTGCACATGCTTCATTTGCTGGGCCATTTGTATCAGCCAAGTTGTCTTTATTTGCCAGACTCTGTCAGGACTCAGGGCTTGCCCTTCTAGCAAAATCCATTTTGATCCCAAACTTGTTTTCAGCTTTTGCCTCAGTATCTTTGTTGCTTTCTCAAAAAGCTAAAATAAACCCAAAGAACAATCAAATGCTATTTGATTTATTTTTAGGTGCCAACAGGGCCTTTTTTTTTTTCTTCTTAAGAACTCTTTTGTTCATGAAAACGACCTTCTTCTTCAAAGAAGGTATTTCTTTTCTCCTGGAGCTAACACAAGAAGAAGAATGCTCTTGCATTTACATGATTCTGAGCAAAGTTTACTCCATGCCTGGCTTGCCCCAGCCTTCTTCTGTGACCTTGAATGTATCCCCCAACTCCTGACAATTTTCCTTGCCAGTAATCAGGCTCTGCAAAGGTATTGCCAGATTAAAGGTCAGGCTTTCAAAAGTGATGAGTAGTTTTGTTTCTCTAACTTAATATAGGGTGGCTGGGTACTCCAGCACCTCTGAAAATGAAGCCCTGGTACAGAAATTTGATGTGAAGGGAGACATGCAGCAATGCAGGCACCTAGAATCAATAGTTGCATTTGAAAACCTTGGCCTATCCCCATGAATGCTTGAAAAGTACTTTGATATCCAAATATTGGAGTAGAGAGAGTGATTTCAATGTTTTGAAGTTCTTCCCAGACCAACAAGTTTGCAGGATTCTGTCACAATATTGGGGGGGTGGGGGGAGGAAGAAAAAAAAAAAAAAAAAAAGAAAAAAGCAGATGTAATGTGGAAATTCTTCAAGGGGAAGAAGGTATTTTCCCAAAATGCTGCTGATTGGCTTTATTTTGGTCTGGTCCTCTTCTTTTAAAGCTGACATAAATCTTCTGAGTAAAGGAGCTTTCCTGGGAGCCAAGCAGATGTCTGCTGAATCACTGAGTTTAACTCTTTCTCAGCAGCCTGTGAGGCAGCACACACCCATGACCTGGGGACAATTCACTGACCTACACCCCATGAATACCTGGACTGTAACATGTCCATTTGCTTGCCTGCTTGCTTGTTGTCTCTTTTGCACATAGACAACTGGGATCTGCATTGGGGACAACCCATCCTACCCTCACAAGATTGCTTCCCACAAATGCCTCCAACCACACTTGAGTCAGAAGGTCTTTTCCCCAGCCCACCACCATAAGCAGCCCAACCAGGGTGGCTGCCCCCCTGCAGGCAAGTGGTGGCCACAGGTCAAAACTAGGTGGAAAAGGACTCAGAAGAGAACCTCATCCTTGACCAAAAATAACCCCACTGTTTAGGGGCTGTGTGAGGGGTGGGATCCCTTCTGAGGATTATCATGATTGAAAGGTGAGACAAGTTTCCTGAAAAGGTTATTGTCTTCAGCTGGTTGGGCTTTTGTTTGTATACCTCAAACAAAGAGCCAGAACAATCAAAGAGCTGTAAGATCTTTTTTTTTTTTTTTTTTTTTTTTATGGCTATGTACCGTTCACCTTTATTTCTTCTTCCCGCGGAAACTACT
>JANHGN010018762.1:0-19568 GCA_024605025.1 Megaceryle maxima | reverse complement strand
TTTTTTTTCTTTTTTTTTTTCTGCCTCTGTACCGTTCCCTTTCATTTCTGCTTCCCACGGAAACTACTGCGCCTCCCTATCTTCTGCTGAATATGCATCAAATAGGAGGTGAAGTTCTGCCAGTCTTCACAGGAAAAGCCAGGTGGTGAGGGGGAGGGCGTCTTGCATGCTGCAGTGTCTCATTAATTTATTTTTCCTCCTCTCTGGGGAAGAAGTAAACGTAGGTGACCTAGAGCAGGCTGAAAAATGTGTGTTTATCACAGGCTGAGAAGGAGCCTGTGAAGCCTGTGACGAGTGAGGGTTGGCTGCTTCTGCCACTGGACTAAAGGGGTGTGGTCTGTGTGTCAGGGCTGATCCTGAAGAATCTGGGGAGGCTGCCAGGACCTCCCAGTCCAGGATAAGCTGGTTCAGGCTGTGTGTCTTTTATGGATACAGAAGGGATGCTGCCCCTGTTCACACCTGGTAGGATCTACCTATTCTCCTTTAGGAAAAAGGCGTTTCTTGAGCTCCCCTAAAAAAACCCCAAAACTGGCCTGACCTCAGGACCACTTCAGGTTAACATTTTTCCCCTTCTCCAGATGCCTCTATCTCTTCCTTTAGTCTCGCCAAAAAGTGTAATCTGCCTATTCAAACCATCACTGCTGTGTGTTGTTCCCTTCTGCAAATGGACCAGATACAGTAATGGCAACAAGCATTACCTTGGCCTGAAGAAAAGCATTGGTATCAACCTGGTGTATTGTGCAATTTATTCAGCATGAATTAATCTTGGAAATCTTATCAGAGAGGCCACTGCCATTCTTGTGGTGTGTTCTTGCTTTGTGAAGCCTTTGCTTGAGGGGCTATTTCTAACACTTGGCTAGTTTTCTTCAAGGGCTTGTGTTATTATCTTGCTTGCAAACAGGACTCACTCACTGACGAGCAGTAGGTTCCATACTTTTTGTAAGGAAAATCAGCTTCACAGACAGGTAGAAGAGCTGTCAGATACAGGACCACTGAATTACACTTGCTTTGTTCATAGGTCAGAAAGGAAAATTTCTGGCTGTGTAATGCCCAGGACTATCACAGCAGGACCCCTGGGGAAAGTCAACACCACAAACGCCTTTGTGTCCCAGCTTGTTGTACTTGGAAAGAGCCTTGAAAGTCCACATTTCTGAAACCAGATCTTTATGCATATGGATATTGTCCAACCATTGCTCTGGATCTTACACTGGAAGGTGAACTGAGAGCACGTTTTGGCTCAGGTGCTGTAATGTGTTTTTATTGCTCTGCTTTGAAATACATCTTTTCATTTCTCCCTGGAGCACAAGGCCTTCCTGACAGCTTGAACTCTGTCTCCCATACTGTTTAGGCCATGAAAATATTTTGATTTTTTCTGGTTTTTGCATTGCTTTGCTGAACGCTTTCAAGGACCACCCTGCCGGGGATCTTGCTGGTGATGTTCATACGAGTGACACTCATGTGAGTAGTTTCAGTCTGGGTTTTCAGCCCACCGTGGTCTTGTGATCCTTGCTCAATGCTGCTGCTGACTGGCTAAAGTGCAATAGGTGAATTTTTGCCACTCAGCACCCCGCGGGGAAATCTGCTTTTTTTCTTAGGTTCATGTTTCTACCAAGCCTAACTAGGGAGCCTGATCCCACTTGCTCTCACCCACTGAAGATAGATGTGCGTGGGTGGGAGCGCACTGTCCCGTACAGCAGCGCTGTGTCACGAGGAGCTGACAAATCCATTATCCCTTGTAGCACTGCCTGCAACACGAACATACTGCTGTGGCACTGGGCTGGCACATGATGACTCAAGGTTGTGGCAGCACAACCCATCCTCAGCCATTTTTTTACTTTGGTTTTTTTTTTTTTGGTAAGCCACAGATCGTAAACAGGGTGGCTTTACTTTTAAGCTCTGCTACTACAGAGGTAGCCAGATGGCGTGACAGTGGGTCACCAAAATGTCCCTAGAAATGTTTTCATGTCAAGTTTGTATGAGACAGGTCATCTGCAAAGATGCAGGTTTGAGTCTTCATTTAAAACATACAGCAGCAGCCTGATTTATATGGAATGTGTAACAAAGGGTGCAGTATGGGAAAAAGTAGCTCATCCTTTTTTTTTTTTTTTTTGTGCAGGTAGCCTCAATTTCACTGCAAATAATCCTTTTAAATCAGACAGCAAAGGTGTGTGGTTCTCTTGTTACACTATAGGCATTTACTCCCCCTCACACTGTGAGGTTTCCTACATGGAGTAGTAGGTAGCTCTGGAAGGCTGTCTCTTCCTGTCACTGTTTGGATTGGTTTTATTTAGATTTGGCACGTTTTTCAATGCAACTTGGACATGTCACCACACTCAGGCTATTGTTCCATTAACATATATCCTCCAAAAGCCGCATCCAGCTCTGTGCCCTTCCCAGAGGGGGATGAGACGCCCTGTACCACACCAGCCCTCCCCAGCTGCCCTCCCAGGGTCTGGGTGTCAGAGACCATGCTGCTGCTGCTGAGCTTGACACTGTGCCCTTCATCTAAGAATAGTCTTACTATCTTGAATGCTTGCTCGTTTCTGATAGTTTGGCAAGCAGAGGGAAGAAACACAGTCATTATGTAATGGCCTCTCCTGGCCAAGAAAAAAAAATCCCATTTATTGATTTCCTGTCTGAAAACCTCAGTAACTCTGTGTAATTGATGACCAGCTGTTAAGAAAAGCTGTTTGGAGGAAGAATATTTATAATTAAAGAACAGACACTTCAAATTCAACTCTCCATTTTCTCCTTGCATTTCTCTGTGCTGTTTTGGGAACAACCATCCTGCCTGGACCTTTAAGCTTCTCATTTCAAACCAATATGTGCCTTTCCCAGAGAGCAAGGTTGCATTCTCCAATTTCACTCCCTATGAAGGGGAACTATTCATGGAGCTGTGTGAGAGAAAGAGATTAAGGAAATATCAAGACTAACAGATGGGAAGCAGGCAGTGGATGACGTGTAGGCAGGGCTGATGTTACAGCAAGTCTTATCTTGTTAGCAGAAATATGTTGCAATAAGCAGTTCTGGGAGAGAGGTTGGTTTTGAGCATGGAATAGGAGAAGTCCTTTGTATCTGATAAGGGGTTGGCTTGTGTCTAAAAATGTCATATTTTTATATGCCCTCATACTCCATCACATTTAGAACTTGATCCTCTTTTTCCAGATCTGCCCATCTCCTCTGGGTTTTGGAGGTGAAAATATTTCTGGGTTTCTCTGCCAGAAGTGTGAGTGTCCCCATTAGTTTAAGGGAAACCTGAAATATAGGTTGCTCGGCTTGACTACAGCATAGCTCTCCCAGACCAGTGACAATCCATAAATTAAGCTATAGCCTGCCTCTCCTCCCCCCTCACAGATACTCTGTGTAAGGACTCCACTGGAAGTAGATAATTTAGTCTGAGAATTATATTACACATTTAAATGTAAATTGCTGGGGAATTGACAATTGCTTTGTTTGAATCATGATGACTTGAGTATGCATGTTTGGGTTTTTTTTTTCCTTAGAGTACATTTTAAATGGTATTTATGTCCTTTTGCATCCATCTCAAACACCAATGTGCACATGTCCTTAAGCTTTCAGGTGTAAATCCTTGAGCTGTCATATTCCTGTTAGGAAACCCATTTCTTTGACCTCTCCAGCAACTGTAGGCTGGCACACTTTCCCCCCTTCCTTTGTGTTTTGGAAGACCTCATGTTATAAATCAAGGAAATTAAAATCTCAAGTCCAAAAAGAAAGTACAGCTTGGGTCCTCTCCTGCTCCATAAGCACCAATGATAGAGGTGCTGCTCCCTGCCTCTCCCCCTTGCTACAGGCAAATCAGATCCCTGCTTCAAGCTTTTGCAGAGGCTGATGAGCAGAAGTTTGTTACCAGCCCCACCAGGGTGAATGGTGCTCCTTGGAGCCAAGCACAAGCAAAATTAACTGTATGCTCTTTGACAGCAGCCAAGCACAGTGGAGGGTACAAAGCCCATCTTCCAGACTTGGCAGCCTCTCCATCCTGGTGCTGACCATCAGTTCAGGGTTCAGATAGCAAGCAGATAACGTGCAGGTGATCTGATCTCATTGCTTGTGCAGGGTGCCTGGAGACAAGACTAAGCAGACTGTATTTTTTTTCCTGTGGTAGGGAGGGAAAGGAGGGAAAACCAGATGCACACAGATCTGTTCACTGCTAAGAACTGGTTTCATTCATAGATGCTCCTCTCCTGTTAGCAGGGTACCTACCAATCACCGGCCCTCAGCACAAATGGAAGATAGTAAAAGGGTGGCCAATCATCCAACTCCATTCTCAGGGTCTGCCCAGAAAATGATTTTTTTTTACCATCTAAAGAGCTAGTAAAGTGAGGGTAGCCAGGGGTTAATTACCTCTACCCTCCCCATTAAGTTTAACGGACACCAATGGGAAAAGCCTGGGTTTTGGCTCTGTTTGCAAGGTGGAGAGCAGTAAATACCATTATTCACAGTCTTTCTGAGGTGCAGCCAACTTTCAGGAATGCTGTATCTTGGTCCAAACAAAACCTGCATGTTTATCACTGGCCTGGCCTTTTTTTCTTGAGACTGTTTCACTGATTGATATGGGAGATATAAACAAAAATTGAAATAACACATGCCTGGAAATATAAACAAAACACTTGCACCAGAGAGAGAAGATTGCAAAATCAGCAGCTTGCAGGGCTTGAATGCAGCAATCCAGTCCTCAAAGCCAAGCTGTTAAGAAAGCAAATAAATAAACAAATAGAAATAAAACTGACTGTGATAAGCCCCTGACCTTAATTGTGTGGATGTATGTCTGTGAAAGACAAAATCAAGCTTTTCCCTCACAGCTCCCACACTAATTCCTTTGGCCTCAGCAGCATAAAATGCTCAGGAGCCCCATCTGGTCCTTCCATCTTCTGCCTACCTACACCAGAAGCCAGGAAGTCAAATCTGTCATTGTTCCTCTGCAGAGAAGACCCACAGTCCTGGACTCTTCCCCCAGCTCTTCCCCAACTTCCAGCACAGGTGTCTCCTGACCTGGATAAAGCAGTTGGTGATGATCACATATTGCTGCTGATGAGTTTTCCCTCTCTAGCACATATAATCATCATTGATGGGGAACGGCTGTTGGGGAGTTGGAGAGGCTGGACATAGTTTACTGACCCACAAAGGTGTGATTATAATGGGTTTCACATGCAGTTGTTTTGTAACATCACATTCAAAAATCACCCCTAGTGATGCTTAATGTTTCTGTAGGACTCTGTTACCAGATTAAAAAACATCTGTTCAACCAAGGTAAAAAGAGAGTCAGGATTCCTGGTGGGGTCATCCCTAGTGCATCCCTGGGTGCATCCCTTGTGCTTTCCCAGGTGCACCTCCAAGGTATATCTCCAGTGCACCCCTGGGTCTATTTCTGGGTGCACAACTAGGTTCCTCTGCATGGCCACCCAAGAGCACAGGGTGCTTCCTCCCAGCAATTCAGAAACTTCCCAAGACCCCAAAAAGTTGTGCCTCCCATTTCTGGAAGCTTTTCCATGGGAGGTACAGACACCAGAGCTGAAGGAGCCCCTGAGCAGTGCTCCATAGGGAAGAGGGCATGGGATGAGGCCCGTGCACTGTTTTTCTGGGGTACATTGAAACTCATCCTCAGGCTCTCCCTTCCAGACCTGGCAGTGCATTTCTGAGCAGTAGCTCCTGCTGTGGCCAGGTGGGAATTCTCTCCATAGTGTGTTAAATATCTCAGATCATCAAGTTCTCAGCTCTCTTTTTTGAGCCTCAGACAAAAACATGACTATGATTCTATTCTATGACAGCTATCATACAAATCAGCCATATAAAAGAAAAAAAAATGTAAAAAAGTGACATTTAATTACTCCTGAAGGGGAACTTCTAAATGAGGAACACTTATTAGAGCAATATATTTTTTCTTCTGTAGCTTTGAACTGATCTCTAATAGCGCCAGCGAAGTCCTGGCATAACCTTGGAGCGTGTTTCATTATCATTCAGATGGAAACTGCTGTCTTATGACTGCAGTTTTAAAATACAGTACATTTTTATAATTTCTAAGTAGGCAATCAAGGGAAATGAAATTATATCCAGCCCTGGCACCAAACCCTGCCCTTTGCTTGCCCATGCCATTCAGGAGATATTAAGGCCTGGGTACAGCTGAGGGCTGGATTTCAGCCCCAGGGTGATCCTGCAGTCCTCTACTCTGACAATGTAAACATGTAGGCATTTATGAATTCTGTAATTTAAATTTTAAAGTCACTCAAGCACCAGGGCAGCTTCCCTTCCTTCCTTCCCTTTCTTGGCATGAATGTGACAGCGCACAAGCAGCAAGTGTCTTCTGGCTAAAGAAAATGTGACCTACGAGCTGGTCCTTGTGATGGCTGAGTCACTAGGAGCTTCAAATGCTGCTTTGTGTTGTCAGAACTGACCTGAGGGTACCAATGTCTTCAGCTGCTTTTCTGCCCTCAGACTGATCCCCAAATCTGCAACCCCTTTCCTTCAACTAATTAACTGAAGGCAAAGGAAAAACTAATCAGTCATTTCCTGATGGGGCTGCTGGTAGCTGGTGAATTTGGCAGTCAGAGAGGCTCTGCCCTGGCCCCACAGCCTCTCTGTTCTCAGGTGGGTGTCTGAGCCATCATGCTTCATTCTGGGCTTTGTTTCAGACTCAGTACAGAGGAGGAAGAGTGTCCACACAGTATGTGGGAAGTTCAGTGTTCCTTGCCTATAGTAGAAGGCTGTTGAAAAACATGGTATTTTCAAGACAGAGCAGTAAAAGTTAACAGGAATGTCAGGGTGATGTTGGAAGCCAACAAATACTGGGGAGGATGGGTGTTTCCCTTTTGCTGATGAAAGAATTAATTTATTTCCATTGCTAATTAATGTATAAGCAAGGAAAATTAAATCCCACAAGGTGCATCTGCACTAGTAGCCCTTCTGCCTCTGTTGAAAGGAGCCTAAGTGGGGTGACAACATGACTTGCATGGTGGAACACCTCTGCTTCTCTGCATTCCTGACACTCACCCCAACCTCTCTCCCCTTCCATCCACCAAACATTTCCATGGGTTGCTGTCAGAGCTGCAAGTAGATTAGGTTACCCAGACCCAAAAGAGAGCTTCTTTGTGGCAGAAAAATGCCTTCATTTGTTAGCTTAACCTCAGAAGCTTTCCCCTGGCAGATGCTCAAATATGTGCCACAGGATCAATGGTTTCAGTGCTGTCTTCAGGGTCCCACGGGTTTTCCAGGTCTCTAAGCCCAGCCATGTTGCTTCTCTCAGGGTTCCCCTCTGTATTTCTCAAAATCTTTGTCCGCTTTTTTGGAGACCACCATCTTCTGAAAGCCATGTCCAGCCCAGGCAGTCCAGCAGGAGCTGCCCCAGGTGCTCCAGCTGAATAAGATGCCTAAAGCTGTGACCTGTCTGGTCCTCCCAGTGGAAAAACAAGAATAAAAGAAAATAGAAGTCAGGTGACTTTACCAGGGATTGACCTCCTATTTTTTGAGCTGCAATTTGCACTAGCTTTCTAGCTTTCTCCTGCCATTCCTCACAGCTGCCTCACAGCATAACAGCCCTGCCAAAAGCCCCTGGGGACAACAGGCACTGCCATGTGCTGAGGCTGGCCAGAGCATAAGTGGGGTGACAGACAGTCCAAGACGCTCTCCTTCCCGATCTAAAGGGGATTTAGTGAAGCTCAAGAGTATCTGCCAAAGCCACATTTAGCACAGGGAGTTGATTGCAACACTCACATTACTCACTGCAGGTTTATAAATAAAACCAGCCCAGGCACAGTCTCTCCAGACACCAGATGCAATGGGATGCCCTGATATACTGTCCCTCTGAGTTATTTGAGGCTTTCATCTCCAACAGCCCTCCCTTAACACACAAGTGACAATGTCCAGCACACTACGGCGGGTGGGTATAGCTGCAGGAGGGGAGCTTTGATGTGTCCTTTCCTGTATCCTTAGTAGGTTTGCAGATGACACTAAACTGGGTGGAAGTGTTGATCTGCTAGAGGGTAGAGAGGCTCTGCAGAGAGATCTAGATCGATCGGCTGAGGCTAACTGTATAAAGTTTAATAAGGCCAAGTGCTGGGTTTTACACTTTGGCCACAAAACCCCCCGGCAATGCTACAAGACTCAGGGAAGAGTGGCTGGAGAGCTGCTCATCAGAGAGGGACCTGGGGGTGTTGATTGACACATGGCTGAGTATGAGCCAGCAGTGTGCGCAGGTGGCCAAGAAGGCCAACAGCATCCTGGCCTGTATTAGGAATAGTGTTGCCACTAGGTCCAGGGAAGTAATCCTGCCCCTGTACTGGTCACTGGTGAGGCCGCACCTCGAGTACTGTGTTCAGTTTTGGGCCCCTCACTATAAGAAGGACATTGAGGCACTGGAGCGTGTCCAAAGAAGATCAGCAAAATTGGTGAAGGGCCTTGAGCACATGTCTTATGAGCAGCAGCTGAAGGATCAGGGCTTGTTTAGCCAGGAGAAAAGGAGGCTCAAGGGAGACCTTATTGCTCTCCATGGCTACCTGAAGGGAGGTTACAGAGAGGTGGGAGTAGGCCTGTTTAACCCAGCAACAGACAACAGAACGAGGGGAAATGGATTCAAGCTGCACCAGGGGAGGTTTTGCTTGTGTATTAGGAAGAAATTCTTTGCTGAGCGGGTTATCAGGTGTTGGAATGCGTTGCCCAGGGCAGTAGTGGAGTCCCCATCCCTGGAGGTGTTTAAGAGCCAATTAGATGGAGTGCTTAGGGATATGGTTTAAGTGGTCTCCTTTGCCCTCCCTGGCTGCCCAGAACAGGAGGATTTCCTTTCCCATCTTCTGCCATCATTTGATTGCACTGAAATTAAACCTGGGGGTTTGATCCTGGAGTACTCGATTGAGTTCAGGAGACATGGACAAGGTTCACTGTCCCACGCCTTATCTGTGGTGAATATCTATGTCTAACCATAGGCACACATTTGGATGCAGAAACCTTTGGCTGTCCTAGCACATATTGCAGAAGACAACACTCAGAAATAGCTTCCTTAAATACCTACTAAGCAAAACTAATACTAATCAAGGGAAGCTCTTTCCCTTTAGTAATAAGCTGATGCAGTGACACTGAAGCATCTACTGCATCTGATGCTGCAGTGATCACAGATCAGTGAAGGTCTGGGACCCTGTGGAAATGCTGCTGGTTTGCCCCTGTGCCAAGCAGAAGCAGGGCCTGTGCTCTTGAAAACATGCAGATATTTTCCCCTGCAAAAGTCAGGATTTGTGAGGCTGCTCACAGGCTCACCTGCTTTGAGGTTTGGGCTTTTTCTCCTTAAAATTAAAGGTGATTCTGGGTTCTGAGTTTTACTGATTACAGACACTGATTTCCAGTGGAGCTGCTGCTACAGTTGCAGTAAGCTGAAGCCAACTGAAAGCAGGAATTCTTTCTTAGTTGTATTTTACAAATGTCCCCAAAGCAGTTGTTGGAGCCAGATGGGTCATGGGCTGTGAGCTGCTCTGGGTGAGAGTGGTACATGGTCCCTACTGGCATCATGTCAGATACATCCAGAAGGACCAGAGGCTCACCCAGTGGATTGTCCACCACAAAGTATCCGAAACATTGTGGGATAAATGAGAAGATTTGGGGAAAAAGGAGAGGAAATGTCATGCAACTGGAGAAAACTTCTTCCTCTGATACACTTACATCTTCTTAATGCCGATTGCACGAAGATGCCTGATGGTTTCCAGAGCTCAGTAGCTGGATAACAACAGAGCACAGAGGTGGTGGAGTGACAATATCTGTTAATGAAAAAACAGGATATACAGCTTGGGCTGTCGGGCACTTGGCCCAGTGCTCGGACACAGCAAATCGTCTGAGCTGAGCTGGAATCAGCACCATATTCAATTCTCTTCCTTTGAAAATGCTGTAAATTACAGAAGCAGAATAAAAAGCTTTTAAAGCATGTGCTCACTTGACAGTTTAATATAAGTGGCTGTGGGATCATTTTCTACAGATAGGTTTATATCAGGAAAGAAATTACAACTCACTTCATAGCAGGTATTTTACTGTTACTGCAGAGTTTCCTGATGCAGTTATTCATAAGGAGCAACTTTCCAAACAAGCATTATGTGGATATCAGTAGGTCAGCAAGTCACTGCAGCCATCCAGCTGTGTGATGGGTTCCCCAACCCCTGCACTTGTGCCAGGCTGAGATGGGACAAATGCAGCTGAAGGGTCAGGAGGGCTTTTCTTAGCTCCAGTGGTGAAACCAGCCTCTCTGAACAGGGACATAGCTCAGAGAGCCATGTGACATGCCCAGACACCAGGCAAGCCTTTATATGCATCTTCTGTGCCTCCTGTCCTGCTCTGCTCACACAGAGCTGCAGCATTGTCCTCATCCTGATACATTGTAGTTCATAAATCCACTGTCCATCTTACACTTTGATGAAAAGAAGAAAGTCTCCAGAAAATGCAATTTGAATGAACAGAAGCTATGTATGAAATTTAGCTTCTGAAGTTTAAATGATCAGTTTTGGCTTTCAGACATGAAAATTTCACTCTTTTTTGCGGTATTTTAAATTAGTTTATTTTAAAATTTCCATTTTTAATTCCTTCAAAATGTTAACCTGAAGGTGGCATGAAACAGACATAAGTCTACTCAATATTAATCCTTAGAGGTTATCCCCAAATTCATGGCAACCCAAAATTTTTTTCTTCATTTTTTTCAGTCGTAACATTATGCAAAAATCACGTGTCAATTTTCTGAATAATGATATTACATCTTCTTGGCTGTTGATACCCAAGTCATCAACACAAACTACTCACGATCTGTGAAGCCACAGTGAAGTAATTTGTGGTCACTCTGTGGAACTATTCATTGCTCTTCCATTTAAAATGTGGACAATAGACTTTTTCACCATTTTGTCCACTTTTCTGCTGCTTTTTCATTGTAGTTAAGCTTCATGGATGAGTATGGAGAGCCCTCTGGACCAAAGTTTCAGGAATTCCAAAGTAGTGCCAAAATTAATATTAATGTCCCTGAATTTATAACACAAGTGACACCACTCATTATGTTGTTTATTATTACTAGCTAAGAAATTTCATTAGTAGTATGAACTTGGCTCACTGCTGATGAATGTCAGTGGAGTCCTTCTACTGAGTCCAGAGGGCTTTGTATCAAATCATATTTGCATCTGAAAATGTACATCAGCTAAATACAATCTAGGATAGAAAAGGGTCAGCTTCTATGGAAGGGAAAGGTTAAGAGAGTACATCCTTCCCTTTATGCCTTTGTGTGCATAATTTTTTAAAAGCCCATCATAAGTAATTTTCGTTACTGCAGACTTGACCATTTCTTGTCTGCCCAGAAAACATAAGAAAATTCGTATTAGGGAAGAATATTAAGGGATATTGGTTTCAAGTAAGATACCAGGAATAAAAAGAGTTTGGGCTTGTTATTAGTCTGAGTTATGTTCTGGTAGGTAAGTGTTGTAAGTGCAAAATCAAAAGATTGCTAATAAATGCACCAGAGGGAACTGTCTTTTTGAGGCAGAGTTCAGTCAGACACCTTCTCAGCATCTCCAATAACTACCTGTTATTTCACTGGAATTTCTACTGAGTGGCCTTCTTGTTCAGCTGTGTTTCACCCAGATTTATATTTTCAATGCTTTGACTGTCTTCTCTTTAAGAAGTACTAGCCTTTGTGATGCTTTTTTTTGATAAAAAAATATTTGTTCTGATTGGTTTGTTGGCATTGTTGTAAATTGTGAAGCCTTTCCTTATACTCCTACTGCAATCTGGAATTTATTTCCATTAGTTTAATGGAAATAGTGGTGCAAGTATGGAGTTATAAGGAAACAAGTTTGGAAACAGCCGAGCAAATGTCACTGCTTGCCAGGGATGCCACTGGATTCAGACTGTGCTGATACCGAGGCAGTCGTTGTGTTGCTAGAGAATTTGTTCCTCGTGCCTGACTTGCATGGAGCCTCAAGTTGCACCAGGGGAGATTTAGGTTGGATATTAGGAAAAAATTCTTCACTAAAAGGGTTTGCAAAGCCCTGGAACAGGCTTCCCCGGGAAGCAGTGGAATCTCCGTCCCTGGAAGCATTTAAAAGATATGTAGATGTGCTGCTGAGGGACATGGTTTAGTGGTGACCTGGCAGTGCTGGGTTAATGGTTGGACTTCGTGAGCTTGAAGGTTTCTTCCAAACAGAATGATTCTGTGGGTCTGATTTGTATCTGCCTTGCTGCAAGTTAACTCCTTGCCTTTTTGTCCTGCAGTTTTGGTTACATTATCCTTTTCTCATGTTTTTTCTTTAGACTAAGCCCATTTATTCCACCTTTTACTGCTCCTCCCCTAGAAGACACCTCTCACCCTTTGTTTATATGCAGGCTCACGTGCGTCCCCACCCAGGATGCTAACTGCTGATGCAATTATTATTTTTCTTGCTTCTAGCAACACTTTAACTCTTCTGAATGGGATAATCAATATTCTCTTCTCATCTGGGAATGGTAATGGCTGTGCCGCTCTGTAATGTCAGATGAATAGTTAAACATCGGTGTGTTTTCATCTGATGCAATCTGAGGCTCCCAGCAGCTCCCAGCTCCTCACTCACATACATATGAATTTTTCACAAGCCTGTGCTGTACAATGACTATTCAAGGCAGAGATTCCTTTGTTTCTTCTGTGAATCCTTAGATTAATGCTATCCCTATTTGTTATGCATTAATCATTTTTATAGTCATGTCTGCATGATTCTTTCTATAAATAACAATCTGAAATCTTTCTCTTATCTTGTTTACCATAGCTAATTCTTTAAGTTGGGTGTCTCCACCGTAGCCTAAATTAACACAGATAAAAATCATAACATAGGCTTGGTTGTAGTAAATGAGGATTAACTTGGTTCTGCTGCAAATCAAGTCTTTCAAATAATCTTTTTATCCAGTCTTTATAAATACTGTACAGTGGTGACAAAAGACAGGTGCTACACTTAAGGCTGTTGTGTTAGTGGCTGGCAATAAATATATAATTCCTGCTGTGTCTGCATCATCTATAAAGGAAAGTCTCCTGAAGGAGAAGTCTCCAGGGAGGGTAAAGAGCTGTGAACCAGTGACTGCAGAGTGTGCCTTGGAGATACAAAGTTAGGAGGAGAAGCTGAAAATGTGATATGTCTTTTTTAGTTTGACCTCAGCCTCTAATAGTGTTTGGCAAGTCAGCCTGGCAGATAAATTGGTTCATATTAGAAAATGGGGTTGATTTATTATGAAATTGATTGCAGCCCTGTCCTGTGCTGAAGGCATTAGCGATAACAGCATCGGGTGCCTCAGCTCTTAACTAATGGGCTTCCCCCAGGCTCTCCACTGCTGCCAGGCTTTTAACTGCAGCCAGCAGCGTCCAAACTGAACACCTCTGCTGGCCCTTCTTCACGGATGCAAAACCCTTCCCAGGCAGGGGTGTGTCAGGGAATGCAGGCTGGGCCTTCTGGATGGGCTAGGGTCTTGGGAGCCTGCAACCATCTCCTGCTCCACCACCTTTGGGCAGGGTAAGCTGAGATGCTCTGAAGGCAGATGGCATTTCCTAGAACATACAGACCTGCAGGAGTAGGGCCAATGTGACCTTTGCAACCAGCACCTTGAAATATCAAAGCATTGTTGGTGTTTTACTTATGACTTTTCTGAAAATGGAAAAAGGTTACTGGAAATATGGAAAAGTATCCACCAAACATCTTTCTCTTCCTTTTTTTTGGTGATATTGAAAAGTATTTTAACCACAAAGCAAAGCCAGCACCAAATGTAACAAAGGAGTTTCACTACTCTTTGCAAACAAAGCCATATTCAAACATTGTGGCCATAATCTTCAGTGCAGTTGCCTGGGGCTGGTTAAAATGCAAATGAACAAACCAAATGTAGTGTCCACTTAGACCCTGTCAACTATTCAGTGTCTGTCTAATTTAGGAAACTCTAATCTACTCTTTACGGTATGGATACAGATGTAATAGGTACAAAAAAGAGGATACCTGGTGTCAATTCCTCTTATGTTGATGCCCTTCACTTTGGGCACTTATCCTGGGGCCTACCCTCAAGAGTAAGGGACGTTCCAGGTTAATTCACTGTAGTGGTAGTTAAGACTCAACAGTTGTGCTTAGAAATCACTGAATAGCAGACACTGAAACATTTAGTGGCTGGTTTAAGCAATATTTTTTTCAATATTTTTGAAGGAAAAGGATTTTCAATGATTGAAATGCCCCTTTAGACATTTTCCAAATGAAAAATTTCAATATGAAAGAACCATGTGGCTTGAAAGGAGAGCTCATTGCAAGAGAGCCTGTAATTGGACAAAACTGAAAATAAACTTTTCAAAATAACTGAAAACAAATTGATTTAGGGGATGAAAGAAGGTTAAATTTTTATAAATGTTTTCCAACAGCTGCCTGCCATTCAATCACATATTTGCTCTCTTTTTGCATAAATTACTTTCAAGGTAGTGACACTTGCTATACCACCCTCATGATGGCCTGTGCTCCTGACAGTGACACAAGGTTGTCTGGCTATGCTTTTGCCACCCAATTCAGTAGCATTTTGATGTATGAAAAAACAGTACAATATAACAGCCCTGCAGTAAGAAACAACTACACAACATAAACTTTTTCAGAAAACAGTCATTTTTACAGAAAGCACTCAGTATCTATTCAAACTAGCTTTGGACATAATTTCTTTCTTCTTCCTGTCCTGCCAAAGGATAGGTCACATATGGTGACAGCTTTCAAGAAGCCAAGAGATGTTAGTGTGTGTTTTATTGAAGTTAAATGTCCATGTGGCCAAGAGTCACAGTCATCTACTACACCACCTCAAATCCTTTCAAGCCATTACCATACATGCCCTCCTAGGCTCAAGATCTAGGGCTCACTAAGGCTGCCTAGCCCTGTGTGCGTTCATCAAGACATGTTTCTCTCCAGTAGGCACGTGCTTGAGCTGGAGGCCCTGTAGCATTCATATGCTGCTCATTGAAGAAGCAGCCCTGGGAAGTGTTCACCACAGATGTGAAAAATGCAGCTCTTCCCTCACACCAACTCCAGCAGCCCCAAGCAGATAATACAGAAATATGGGCGAGACGGCTGGGAGCCCCAGTAATTTTTCAGGTTAATTTTTATAGGGTAGCACATTGGCCTGAGAAGCAGTGAATAATTGTCTAACTTCCCTTCTTCAGACTTCTGCTTTTATCATTAACACCTCCAATTAGCAAGAATTCAAAGTCTGAGGTGTTCCTTTGATTTAAAAGGTTATAAATTTTGGATGCAAAGTCAAAGAGTAAATTTTACCACACAGCTGAGCTGTGGACTAATTAAAAGACTACTCCAGTACTCTTCTCACCCAATGCATCTTATATTTGTCATAGCCTTCAAGAAAAGTCTTGAATTATGCCATGTGCACCATATGCAAACTATTGATCTCTCCGTGTGTACATATGCTCTGTGTGTGCCTGTATGTGTGCTACAGCCCATGTTCACAGTGGCTTCTTCACAACTGCACACACAACTGCACACACAGATGAAAGTTTCTCATGCTGGAGAATTTCTAGCAGTGCAATTAATGATTACTGTAATTTTGCTTCCTTGCCTCCACAGGTTTACTACTGCTAATGGTCCACAGGGTTATTCCAGGCCTCCTGGAAGTCAGAGATAGACATCCATGGCATGTGATGGACATTCTTCAGAGGAAGAGGATTCTCTTCCTCACATTGCTCTGGTGCACAGAGGTGAGATTTATATATCACTGAGCTGTTTCTTAGATCCTGATCAAGGAACCCCGAGCCATGCCTTGTGGACCTTGTTGATTCTGTATAATTTAAAATGAAAAATGGGAAAAAATGTTCATGTTTGTATTACTTGACACCATGCATTGAGTGATCTCATATCCTTCTGGCTTGAGAGTCAATGTTTTGTGGTAAGAAACAGTGTTCTTCTTGGTGCTCCATGTGACACAGAAAATCAGGATGTCTGTAAGTTGAGCTGTGTGTCCCAGTTGAGCTGTGTGGTGTGAAATGGCTTTCTGCTTGCTGATATCTCTTCCTAAGGCAATGACTGCAAAGGACAAGATTCTCTGGACCATTGGCAAAGCAAATATGTAAAGAGCAAAAGGGCAACATGTTTGAGAAACAAGATCTGGGGTAACCAGGGGAAAGTGGGAAATATATCAATTAGATTTAGCTAGTGAAAGCCGAAGGTGAAATCTCTGAAGTTTCATGGACCAGTTTAATTTTTCTTAATCATTCTCATTCTGGCTGTTGACATCAGTGGACTTGGCACTACATCAACAGGAGAACAGAGGGACAGTTTCCCCGCTACACATGAAGAATTAGAGATTCATACCAAGATAGATGAGCTAGATTTAGATGAGAGGGAATTTCTGTTTGAGAGTGTTCATGTAAAAGGTATTATACAGTATTAGGCTTGTGTGAGCTGCCAGTGTAATAAAGGAGAATTTTATAAGCCCTGGCAGGATCATATCACTAGGACTTCATTTTGATGAAAAAAGCTGGAATCATACACTTAGCTTTCCTACTGGTTGTAATTATCTGGCTTTATTGATCACGGTGTTAAGGTTATCCGATTGGTAGGGTGTGAGCAAGGATCAGGTTCAGTCCGTGAATTAATGTTGCAGAGTGTCAGCTCTAATTTAGACACACACAGTTTGAAAATTGTCCTCCTGCAACTGCACAGCTCCCTGGGATTGACATAAATAGGCAGCATATGAGGCCCATGCAGAAAGAACAGAGGCACTTGGCATTGCTGCTTTGTATTATGCAAATATCTGGGTTACAAAAGAAGGAAATAAGAGCAGAATAAATTGGGGGGTCTGGTCTCATCTGCAGGCACGTGTAAAACCCTTGGTGGCAATAATAAAGTTTGCAGACTTGCAGAAAGGAGGACAGGTTCCTCAGCTCTGATTTTAGTCCTACAAACGTGCAATACCTTGAAGGAAAGAGATGGTAGTTACTCTGGTTCGCAAACGAGGCTTTGCACAGCAGGGGCATCTGTGAAGCCTGCCCGGTAAAATATGCTGTTCCATGTTCTCAAATACCACAACCAGAGCCAAAGTACAAGAACCAGCAGTTTCAGCTAACAAGGCTCTCATCTACATATCATTATGCTCCTGGAGACAAGCCTGTCCCTTCTGCTACTGAGCTGTTATATAAAGGAGGAGACAGAAAGAGAAGCAGGAGATGATACCCTTATGGTTGTGTTTTGTATCCCATAGTGCACTGCTGTCCCACCCCCTTTGGGCAGCTCACCCTTTACCCCAGGCACTCACTGGTAGAGTTGGGCTACTCAGCTGAAGGCTTTTCTTTAGAGTTTCCAGTGAGAGCCTGGTGGTGCAGTGTTTCTGGGAAGTCCCAGCCTTGAGCAAGTAGGGTTACTGCAGCTTGGTCCCCAGCAGCCCCAGTGCTTGCTCTTTCAGCCTTGGGGCCACCGACCTCCATCTGATTGCCATCCTCCTCTTCCTCCTTCTGACTGGCTAAAAAGACAGAGGAGGAGGAAGGGGAATGGTACCCGAGGCACGGACTGTCTTCCTAAGACTGCCATTTACCAGATGCTGTATCATCTCCTCCAGGAGGTGGCTACATATCAGCAGAGAGCAATATTCCGTCAGGGTATGCATTTCATACCTAACTGCTCTGCAGGGAAGATGTGGAAGTCAATTAGCTGTGACCTTCTCAAAGGTCCTCAGAAAAGGTGTTCACTAAGGGCTGCGGCAGATTGGAGTCACACCCCACTCCACTGCTGTCATTTGACTTTTACCATGACTGCTGTGCCATTGCCTATCTTTTCACAAGCATTTATTGTGGGTTTATTTGAGTATATCTTGGCATTTGAGATGTGTCAATCTGCTAAAACCTAAGTGTCAACAACTAATCGCAGTTAGTTTTATTTTCTGCAGAGCATAACATGAAAGCATGTAGTTCAATAGCATAACTTACTTTCCCATGGTCAGTTCTGAAAAACAAAAACCTAGAAGAGGACACAGTCTCTGGTCCTTGCTGTAAACTCCAGGGAAGAAAAATCCCATCCTCCCATCAGTATTCATTTCAAAAAATGTCAACACAAGGTTTTCCTCTCACCTCTGATATCTTGAGAAAATACTGCTTTCAAAAGTGAATTATTTTTGCTGGGTCCTTGAAATTTAGTGCCACTCATTTTTGGTTTGAAATCTCTCTTTAAAGATTTAGAAATGGATATTTCAATCCCTAGACCCTAGAGCATGTGCAGAGTGGGTGTTATGTTGTGTTCATTCAGAAAGCAGACATATCCACCTGTCCATCAAAGGCAAAGGACTCTGTTGTCATGTATGTATATTCAGTACACTAAGCAAGAGCTGTAAACACTATCTGCAAGATTTCCAATGTCCTTCCTCACCAAATTCTTTATGACACAAATCTTTTTTATCATAATTTACATTTCATACCTGTTTTCTCAAATCTTCAAAGTCAAGAGGACCAAATCCTTTCTTTAGCAATACTACTATGAAAGCTACTGACTCATAGGAATAACCAGAGTGTAGGATTCGGCTTAACTTCTTGGCTTGATGCTGATATAACATTTCATAGCTCTTTTTTAGGTGTTTCCTATTGTCATGGCAACTCTGATCAAAAACCTTTTCCATGAATAGCCCTGTCAATTGCAATACAAGCTCCTGGCAGACTACAGCCTGCGGTTCTGCTCCAATGTGATTTCACAAGCTCCTCTTGCTTGACCTTTCATCTCCTATCTTTCCCCAGATCCCTTATTGCTCAAGCTAGACATATATCTTTTGTTTTGCAAGAAAGCTTTAAAAATCTTTATAAGTGATAACTAACAGCCAGATCTTGCAGCTGACTTCAAGGAGTGAGATGCCTTAGGAGAGATTACAGGCTATAATAAGCACCTCTTCTTCACAGCAGAGCACAATCCATCATAAATCCCTATGAGCACTGGTTCTAGCAGTGCCTTGAACTCTGCACCTCCCTAAAACTGTCCCACAACACAGAGGAACAAGCCGAGCTGTTGGGAGGGGTGGGCTTGGTAAAGGGGATTCCACTTGTGCCAACAAATCCCATGGCCCATTCCCCCCACCATGCCGTGGAGGCTAAGAGAGACACCGCACATATCACCAGAGCTGTCTTAGCACTGGGGCAGCAGGGTGAAGAATCCATATTGGTCAAGACTGCTAGATTTGCCTTTTTATATCTGATTTTTTTCTAAGGTGTTTGAACAGCCATATGGGAAATGGCAGCTCTGTGGAAATCAATAAGAGTTTTGCTCTTGGCCTTCTACAGGTCCAGGATTTCACCAAGTACCTCTAAGGTATCAAGCTTACCAGGAGCTGAAATAGCTCAGCAGAAGAAATACACATTTTGCATATATATCTTATCTGAAGTCAGTATTATTATCCTCAGACAGGGAAAATAAGGCAGGGAGAGGTGAAATCTCATGCCTTAAGGTCAGCCTATCACTAACCCCAGGAAGAGAAGAGAGGTCTCTGGAGTTTCTCCTCCCACATGTGAGCCACTGCTAAAATTCATTATTTTAAGCACTTGCAAAAAAAAAAAAAAAAAAGAAAAAAAAAGGTAGGAA